>MU106993.1:4733-72784 GCA_012274485.2 Sinapis alba | reverse complement strand
CATCTTGGATTCTTCTATGTTTTCTCCCAACGAGGCTGCTTTGGATGATAAACCTGATATCTTGCCCGCAAAGTCATCCACGGTATCGTTATCATCCATCTTCAACCTATCAAACTCCGTCATCAATGTCTGAAGTCTCGCCTCCCTTACACGATCAGCTCCTAGGTGTCGCGACTTGATGGCGTTCCAGATATCCTTTTATGCGGTTTGTTCTCCCACCTGGAGAATCAAAGTCTCGGGGATGGATTGAAACAAAAGAGCTATCGCAACATCGTTCTTCTTTTGATCATCCGAACCCGGTTCTATCGTGTCCCATACCTCATGAACACGAAGTAACACCTTCATCCTCATCGACCAAACTGTGTAGTTTGTTGATGATAACATGGGACATTGGATGGATGCGGATCCAAAGTCCTTTGTGCGTGGACCCCTAGTCGTGTCAGCCATATTGCCTTCGCGATCTCTTGTTCACAAGCACCAGGATCTTAGCTTCAAATTAAGCTTAAATCAAGTCTCCAACCTGAGGAGCTCTGATACCAATTCAAATCTCTATAAACAAAGAATTAATAAGAACAACTTTTCTTATTAGCTTTAGAAACTACTCAAAACTAAAGCTCTCAATGTTTCTCTTAGATCTTATGGAACACCTCTCGATTAGACCTATATTTATATGAAAGACAATTCCCTTTAACATGTGGGATATGAAAAACATAAACTTAATCTAATAGAAAACTTCCTTTTCCTATTCTAGATTTCCTTTTCATGTTTATCTCTTAACATACTAAACATCTAATAATATGTTAAGTTTCCACAAGCTTGGAATTATCCAACAATAACAACCATAGAAATATTCCAGTGATCGAGCAGTAACAAAATAGATTTCAGATGTTCATGATTAGTTAGTCCATGTGTTTTTGTTGGTCTCGGGAATCTATATATCATTCCCATTATTGTTTTTTGTCATCAATATACAGACTCGATTACGACTCTGCAAACCATGTAGGTAACTCCATGTCCATATGAACTACAAAAGACGTTTGTTGCCGAACAATGCGTGAAAGACTGTCTGCCTTTGTATTCTGCGTTCGTGGTACATATATGATCTCTGAGTGACTGAACACCTCCTTCAACAGACGAATATACTCCAAATATGTTGCAAAAGCCGGTCATTCTTCTGGTTCTGAAACCATCTTCACCACTTGAGAACAATCCGTAAAGAAAGTCACATGATATTGTCTTAGGTTCCTCATACTTACCATAGCCCATATGAGAGCTTCTAGTTCTGAATGAAGCGGTGTCAGACTGGATCTCATGTTCCTTTCACCCATTAACCCCTCAAAACAAGATCTTACTGATATATCATTTCTAAGACAAACTCAACAGCCATTATGATATATCTCGAAAGATTTCTATTCCGATCACATAAGATGTCTCACCCTATATCTTTCATTCCAGGTTCTTAGAGAGATACTACTTTACATCATGTAACATGCATATGTTATTTTCAGCAAGCATAATTACATCAATTTATAAGACTAACATAAAAAAATATTCTCCCACTGACTTTAATGTAGATACATCAATCAAAGATCATCTCTACAAAACCATATGACGTGATGGTATCATTAAACTTTAAATATCATTGCTTGGAAGCTTGATTTAGTCCATATGTTGACTTTCTCAGCTTATACACTATATTTTCTTTTCACATGTCCATGAAAACATTCATGTTGGTCCATATATACTACTTCCTCAAGCTCTACATTCAGAAAGGGGTCAAACATCCATCTTGAAACTCAAGATCATAATGAGCCACCAAAGCTAAAACAATTATAAGAGAATCCTTGTTTGTAACTGGAGGGAAGGTCTCTTTATAGTTAATGCCATATCTTTTGGGTGAAACCTTTAGCAACAAGGTGAGCCTTGTATCTTTCAATGTAACATTTCGAGTTGTTTTTAATCTTAAAGAACCATTTACAACCAATGGTATTGAAACCATCAAGCAACTCTACTAATACCCGAACTTCATTTTCACCCATAGATTTTAACTCTTTGCCATCAATTTTTTTTCCAGAATTGTCACTTTCAATGGCCTTTTGAATGAGATAGGGTCTTCATCAGTGTTTAAGTCACATTTACTTTCTATAGCAACCACATAGTTATTTGATATGATAAATCTTTTTTCCCTTTCAGATCACTTTAACGTTACTTGTGGTTCATTATTCTCTACTTGAATTATGTCAGGTTTATTGACTATATATTTTAACTAGTGGAATTGGTGCATTCTCATGTTGTTCTATTTTGTAGAAACAACTACTTCAGGTGCAACTTCAGGTGAAGGAACTTCAACCCAAATTTCATTAATGTCCACCCTTTGTAGTTCACCACTGCCATTAGTTTCACCATTCTCAATGAACCTAGCATTACTCGATTTAACTATTCTTGTACTATGGTTAGAACAATAAATTTTTTAACCCTTTGATTTTTTTTCCCAGGATAGCCAATAAAAATCCAATGACAGTCCTATGATCAAGTTTCTTTTCATAAGGATTATATAGACTTATTTCCGCTGGTCAACCCCACACATGTAAATGCTTTAAGCTATGTTTTATTTCTATCTACAGCTCATAAGGGATCTTAGGAACTACCTTACTAAGAACCCGGTTCAGCACATACGTTGCAGTTCTTAATGTATATACCCACAACGAAAGGGGTAAAGAGCAAGTACTTAACATGCTCTTAACCATTTCTATTAAAGTATGATTCCGCCTCTCAACTACACCATTCTGCTGAGAAGTATCATACATAGTGTATTGTGCACAAATACATCTACTTTCTATTAATTGTGCAAATGGACCATAACATTATCCACTTTTATTGAATTTTTCGTAAAATTTACCACCTTTATCTATCTCACTAATATAACCATCTTATTTAGTTCATCCACATACTTAGACTTTTCATGCAATAGATAGGTATATCCATACAGTGAATTATCATGAATAAAAGTAATGGAATCATGTTCACCACTCCATGAAGGAGTATCTAAAGGGACACATATATTAGTGTGTATTAACTAAAGAAGTTGAGTGCTTCTTGTGGCTGCATGTTTAGTCTACTTTACCTTAATTCAGTATATGCATACATCTAGGTCACTAGAGTCCAACTGATGAAGAATTTCATTCTTTATAAACCTCAGCATCCTTTTCCTAGAAATTTGATTTAGTATTTGGTGCCAAAAAAGCAAATTTTTTTATTAGATGAGATACACTTAATGCATCCACTTTCAATTACCAAGTATTACTAGACATCTCAATAAGATCTCATTCATAACAAACAAAACTTTAATGTTTACTTTTCTTGTTGAAACAACCTGTCTTTTTAGAAAAAAATCCATTTTGAAGTCTCTTACAAAATGAACACTTTATTTTCTTACGGATTTTACTTTTAGGTCTTTTTTATAGGAATGCTTTGCCATTTCTTTTATCCTTTCTACTTGAAATTATTTTGCTGCTACTGAAACTTCGAAGAAATAAGAGGTTAGCAACATGGTTTTTCATCTTCCTTAATCCCCCTTCCTCTTGAATGAACAAAACCTTTAATACTTTAATGTTCCACTATCTTTACTGGTGTTATATTTCACCAGGAACTGATTAAACTTAAAAGGTATAGAGTTCATGATGAATTGGACAAGAAATTGTTCATATACCTCAATTCTCAAGGTCTTTAATTTATGATCATATTAGACATGTGCATCACATGATCATGTATTGGCTGAGAACAGTCAAACATTTGCGTAGTTTGCTCATTTATGAGATTTTCTACAATCGACTTACAACCAAATCTGACTATGAACAATCCTTTAATTCTACTCTATAAAATCTCTTTATGGTGTAGATATTATTGAACTTGCGTATATAAAAAAAAAACAGTTACAAACCGACTATAAATGTTTGGAAAAAACATGACTATTTATATTTTAGATTTCTATCACATTCATTTAATTGAACGTATTTTCCACCCAAACATATTTCAAGGAATCAATCATATCAATCTCATGATCCTCTAAAAAAAATATTAACATGTTTTGATGTTTCCTTATATTCTTCACATATCTATTTAATATTCATAAATTATGACCTCAAGAAATAATAAAGGTAGAGACCTTGAATCTTCAAGACTTCTGTAAGGACAAGCTTGGAATCAAAACGGGAGTAAATAGAAAGTGTTCTACAATATGCCTTACACAAACATGGCAAAGAAATATGTTAAATTGCTTCACATCTAGAAATATACAACTACAGACACGTACACATATAACATACACATATCAACTAAACATAAAATATTTATACACAGACCATGAAGAACTCTGAATTAAAAATAGTGTCCACAATGCGTGTTGATAAGGGGAGATGAAAGATGAGAATAGTCAATCACACGGGATACACAATTCATGCAACACCAATGAAAAAAACATATAAGCTGAGATGGAAACTAAAGAAACATCTACACAAACACACTAAAGAATATAATGCAGATTCAACAATGATTACATTTAAATAATAAAATTATAAAACTAGTCTGTGAATAAAGAGACTGTCGTAACTTAAACTATCATATAATTATATGACCACCATTATATATTAAAACTTTATTTAAAAGTAAGTGAACATGGAATTACATATGAAATTAACGTGGTAAACGTAGTGAAACATTATTGCAATAAAATGGCAGTTATAACCATATGAATAACTAAAATTCTGATGAAACCCAAACAAGAATCATGACCAAAGTAAATGCCAATAAACTTCTGATCACATTTAAAAATAAAAAATACAAGTTAACATCCTAAGCACACATAACATCACCAATACCACAAAATTAATATAAACATATTGAAACATTAAAATAAATGCCAATAATTAATAATTGAAAGAAGAAATACAAATCACCAATCCAAAGAGACACACTAATTGCCCATAAATTTTTAATAACTAAATAAATTACATCAACTATACAGCTAAAAATGCTTACAGCAACACCAGAAAAACAAAAACAAATACAAATGCTAAACTATGTTTTGTAACTAAAACATAAAACTTGCTTTCCATTATCCTTGGGTTTCAATGTGCTTAACTAAGTTATCGCTACTTTAGTTAAAATATATTTTATATTTTAAAATTTTTATATTATTAATTTATTTATTCGCCCGCCTGTAGGGCGGGTTTATTCTAATATAAGAGAAAGAAGAATGACCGGATTATTCATATACTCATTCCAAACAAAAAAACAAACTAATTCTCTACTCGACGTAATTGGGGATGGCTGCGATTAATCTAATTTGTTATTTGAAGCCATTCAAATCCATGTGGAAGATAGTGAAATCAACTTCTCTAGAAACGATATTTTGTTTCGGGTGGTGAGAATATTTAGATGGTTTTTAGTCGATAGTAGAGTAAGTTTATGTTGTCTTATTTTTCCTAAGCTTTTTTCTTATGTTTTTCTGCTATACATGTCATGCTTTCTTATTATTATGTTTGTTTTGTTTGACACAGCATGACAAGATTCATGCAACCGTGAAAAAGGACTGGGTGGGACAAACTATAGTAGGTATCGTTGAATAAGTACCAAAACTATTACACAACTACTTAGGAAGTATGAATCTAACCTTTGGATCGGCATCCGTCTATATAATTTTTGACAGAAGAAGGCATGACCACATAGTTAAGAGAAGCTCACTATTCGAAAGTCATGTCCTTATAGAATACATCCACTGTGGAAAGCATCTTTAGTAATTATATTGCTCATAACTATAATGAAAAACAGAAAAAAATGATTGTTAGAATAACTTATTTGATCCCTTTATAAGAGAAATTATTATAATTACTGGGTTTTTTTCTGTCATAAAGGATTTTTGTAAATTATTAAGTATACTTGGAGAAAAATTGTTTGTTGCCTTCACTGATAGCAAGTATTGTTTGGTGAAGCTATTAGTTATGCTACGCCTGCATGTCATACTCATACTTTTTCTCCTCTGATGCCTTTCACAGAAAGCAATCTGTTATTGTTCAATATTAGAGACTGCTAGTTTGAAATTATCAGTGATTGTAAAATATATGTCTACCACCTGGATAAAAACGAAAGATCAGCAAGTATTGAATCGCAAATTACTTTTTGTTTATTGAAATTCAAAAGTTGCTTTTACCCTTTTTGGTTATGAAATAAAGAAAGAGGAGTGGAAAAAGGACACACACCCACTGTAACACATAAATCCAGTCATACATGATGTAGTAGTGAATCAAGAAAGAAACAGAAACTGAAGATGAGAGTACGAGTTTAAAGAAGAATCATGTGTGTAAGGATCTCAATCGATTGTGTGCAAAGCGATTGTGTTGATTTCGTAGAAGGAAACCTTAGCCCCTTTTCTTGGTAGATTTTTTGAGATGTGCTATTGATTTGTTCGACAAATTAGCTGTCAGTAGATTAGGTTCATTAACTGTTTCCTATAAATAGTTTAGGGCCAATAATTTGTTCTCCAATATCTTAGCCCATTAATTATATTATCCCATGTAATTTGTTACGATCATGATCCATATCAAATAAATCAGATCCAACAGTTTGCAATGGAATATTATGCAGAATCCAACTCTTTTTCAATGTTACATCCTACATGATATGATTTTTTATGAAACACATGCCTTTGATTGTTGTACATTACATATTAACCATGTTTCTCTAATGGAATCTGTAAACTATGCAGAAAAATACAAAATACATTTATTATATTATTTTCACAGTTTTCTAACTCTGCACCTTGCGCAAATCTCTACCTAGTTTATAAGTAAATAACAAGGTCACTTTGATGACTAACATGATATAGATTATAAAAAAATTAAAACTGACTAACATGTTATAGACTACAAAAACAAAAACATTAATAGGTAAATTTACTAATATTATATATGTTAATATTTCATAACATAATTATTTGTATATTGTGTTAATATTTCATAATATTAATTACCTATTATTAAAATTTAGTGGAAACATTTTAAATTAACATCTAATTTGTATATTATAAACAAAATGTCCCTTAACCATATGGAACACTTAAACCATATAAACCATCAGTTTATAAACATAACCATTAATTAAATAATGATTTATAATTGCATCCTTTCATAATTCACTTCTTCATTGAGTTAACTTGATTTGATTATTTTGGTTACTTAATAAATCTACGTAAACACACATGAACCATTGTGACTTTCCATAATCTTTCACGTAAACTTAATACAAGTAACCTTAAACAAATAAACACCAACCCTTAGTGCCTTTTAAAAAACTCATTGACAACAGAAAAACTTACTGCATCATAAGATGTGTTAGTCACTTTCTTTGTTGTCGAATGCAATCATATTGATATATATAATGTGACCTTTCCATGCAAGCACATGAAATTCCAGAAATATACTTAAAACTACACTCGCTTATGAAAATTGCATGCACCTATTCACTATTAATATAGTGACGACAACCGTTTATTTTTGACTTTCCATAACACAAAAGACAAACAAACAATCAGAGTTTAGTTAATCATTAACACTCGTTCATGTTTGTGAATCCACTCGTACATGTGTTAGGTTTCCTTAAGTATACTTTTCTACTTCTACGCACTTTCATTTTCCAGAAAGTGTCTATAACACCCATACTTTCTAAAATAATACAATAAATAATAATTTTGAAATCTCCATTTATTAATCATCATAAATCGTTTTCAAACACCACAAATCCAAACAAATAGCAATAAATCTCATAAATGAAATAAATCCAATAATATCGATAAAAACATAAAACCGAAAGTCTACAAAAAAAATAAAAATTTCCAAAAGCATTAGTCAGATAGCAATCACTCCAGCTCTCTAGTCTCACCTGAAAGGGGGAAAGAACAAGGGATGAATAACAGAACAGTCACTCAGTGAGGTATGAGATGCTAAACCGCAAACCACTGACTTAGTACATAACACTACGACTATGTAAGCCTGGCTCTAGCATGAAACAAACACGAAGTCTACACCACACAGAGAAATCAATATACGTCTAATCCAACTAATACCCATGCGCTCATAGTACACAACTACTCTCTGCACCGCGCATTTTCTCATAAGGATATACATACCCGCTGTGTCGTTAGTACAATATGTCTTTGTACTCCCGCCTTCAACCACCCGATGCATTGATAGTACAAACGTCTTTGTACCCCCGCCCTTAAAACCCGCTGTGTCGATAGTACAAACGTCTCTGTACCCTTGTCCTTAGAACCCGCTGCATCGATAGTACATACGTCTTTGTACCCCTGCCTTCAAAACCCGCTGCGTCGCTAGCTCAGATATCTCTGAGCCTCCGCCCTCGTCACATAGTCTCTACTATATAACTATGTATATATATATATAACAGTCCTCAGCATCAAGTAATTCACACAATAGTTGAATAATGTTCAACTAGATGGATCATGTTTCGAAACTAAACTCTTCATAATAGTAGTACTAAACTAGTTCGGGATTTAACGGAGTAACCCTCACCTTAACCAAGATCGGAGATGGTAGAAAATGTCCAGAAACATATTTGTCTTGCCTAGCATCACCCTAAAAGATTCCTTCCTATTAGTGGTGGTGTTGAATGAACACGTTTTCCATAAAATTCACTACACACATGCAAGGCCACGCTTATGATTAAATCCTACTAATTAATGTTACTTGTATCTGAAGTAACAAAGATGATAATACTTAGCTAAAATGGCTGGGACCACGGTTGATGATCGTGGCTGGTTCCATCTCCTGTGATCACGGTACAACTCTCCGGTCACATGCCTTGCTCCTCCAATTGCTCATGGTTAAGATGGTGGTGGTTGGTGGTTATGAGACGGTTGCTCCGTCTTAACTCGTCTCCACCTCTCGGTTCCGCTACACAACAATAAGAGATCCGATTGCTCCATGGACATCAGCAACGGTGGATCCGGTGGTGATTGGTGAAGAACAAGCTTTCGGTGGTGGCTAGCAATGGTGGTCCATCGGTGAAGGTGATGAACGGAGGCGGATGCGGCAACTCTCCACATCCACGCTAGGGAACAAAACGGGGGAGAAGAACAAAGAGATATAAGAAGGAGAAGAATGGAACATATGAAAAGGAAAAAGGAGATTACAAGTGAGATGTAAGAGATGAAGATTGGTACAGGAATGGTGTCTCATCTCTCCCTTCTCACGATGACCGCTAGGGCAAATTAAGGAAGAAGATACATGTATACAATTATATATACTCGTGCGTTTCAAGTGAAGCAAAGATTTAGTCTTTGGTTTAAATTAAGAAAAGTATTAAACCATGATTGGTTTACGATGGCTCTGTTTGATAGAGAAATTATTGGAAAAATTGTTGGACCAATTCATCATAAGACCAATGGGCTGGATGATTAATTGGAAGTGTGAATAGAGTTTTATAAGCCTAATGAGCTGGATAAAATTTATTGATTTAAAGTGTTAATTATGAAGATTGTTGGGTAAATTTTGTAAGCCTTATGGGCTGAGCAAATATTAATTTTGGCTTTAAAAAATATTTAAAAAGTATAAAAAAAAAAAAATAGAAACTTGGTGTCTAAGTTAGCCAACTTGGTGGTCAAGTTAGCCAACTTGGTGACCAAGTTAAGCCAACTTAGTTACCAAGTTAAGCCAACTTGGTTTCCAAGTTTGACTAACTTGGTGACCAAGTCAAAAATCTCTTATATAAACCCCTTTGATCTTTCCATAATCTCATCACTTTTTCTTCATCTCACTTCACACCAAAAACAAGCTTCTCTCTCTAAAATATTCTTTAGGTCTTTTTTCTCTTTTTAAAAGTAAGTGTCTCGAGAGTATATCGTAGTAGTTAGTTCGTAGATTCTGTTTCGGATGTTGCGAAACGGTCTCATCACGGTTGTATCCTGGGATTCAAAAAATCGCATAAAACCGTCACACATTACAAGCGATTTATTGAGTTAAGGAAAGAGATCATATCTCGACTCCATGAATTTCGTCTATTTCCTTATGATTTCTTAAACGTTTTTAATCTTTATATTATCGTTTATTTGCTTTTGGTTTCGTAATTTTCAATCAGGATTTTTGCGGTCCTACAATCTTAACTCAATAAATCCTCTTCCTGCTTATCGCTTGAATCAGATTGAATATTGCAAACAATTTTTTTTTAAAAAAACAGATTTTATAAAACGGTTTTACAAAACGTTTTTTATATTGATCTGAAAACAGTTCTAAGAATGCTCTTTAGCTATTCTTTAGAACGTTTTGATATAATAAGACGAATCATATTAAGAAACGATTTACGCGACAGTCTTTGACAGGTTCGCGATATCGTTTTTCTTAATAATAATTAAAAAAAATTAGCGTTTAAGAACGCCTTATAGGTGATTTCTGGGAACGGCTATTAACGTTTAAGAACTCTATACGCGATTTCTGAAAACGTTTATTGCGATTTAATAGTTTTAATCGCTCATTCGAATTGGGTTCTCAATACTTACTGTGGTTTGTGTTTTGTGAACAGATTCCATGATGACAACCCAACCCGGGAATAGTCAACCACTTGTAGCGCTGCCTACACAAGTTCCGACTGTTCCTAGTAACATTAACGGACTTCAGCCCGACAAGTTCAATGGAACAAACTTCAAGCAGTGGCAGCAGAGGATGCACTTTTTTCTGACCACTTTGAATCTGGCCAAGTATCTTACTGAGGTCGAACCGGTGCTACCTGCAGACAATACTGATCCAAGGGCGCTTGCTAGCCTTGAAGCATGGAGACATGGTGACTTCTTATGCAAAGGTTACATTCAAAACCGTCTGGTGGACCAATTGTTTAGTATTTACAGTGAGGCCAAAACTTCCAAAGATTTGTGGGATTCTCTGGAAAAGAAATATAAATCCTTCAATGTAGGCTCTGAGAAATTTGTTACGTCAAAATTTCTCAAATTCGTAATGGTCGATTCTCGACCTATCATGGATCAAGTGCATGACCTACAACTGATATTTCAAGAGATCTTTGAAGAAGGAATGAAGCTATGTGAAACTTTCATGGTGAATTGCTTCATTGAGAAGCTTCCGCCTAGTTGGGCAGACTTCAAATACTATCTTGCTTACAAGCAAAAGGTTTTGACGCTGGCAAATCTGATTACCAGGCTTAAAAAGGAATCACTAAAACGTGATAAAGAGGGGCTAATTTATACTCATGATGCTAATGTAGCTGAGCACAAGAATAAGGGTAAAGGAAAGGCAAGGTTTCAAAAGTCTGGGCCGAATAAGCTTTCCCACCAAGCCTCCATGAGCTTTAAGAAATAAGCTCAACCTTCCACAAACAACAAATTCACTGGGAAGTGTAACTACTGTGGCAAGATGGGATATAAATCCTCGGAATGTCGGAGTAAGACTATGGGGAAAAATCAAGCCAACCTGACTGAAGTTGATCTGTGTAGTGTGGTCACATAAGCTAACATAGTTGAAGGAAACCCAGAAGAATTGTGGTACGACACAGGTGCCACTACACACATCTGCATTGACAGAGAGATGTTCAGTACCTATCAGAAGTGAAAGTCTGGCGATCAAGTGAAGATGGGAAACGTCTCCCAATCCAAGATCGAAGGTACTGTAAAATTTGTGCTGAAGCTGACTTCAGGCATGGAGGTCACTCTTACCAACGTGAAGCATGTTCCAGACATGAGGAAGAATCTGATTTCCGGATCTCTTATGAGTAAGCACGGTTTTGGAATCAACTTCGAATCTGACCAACTGATCCTCAGAAAGAATGGTGTTTTTATTGGAAAAGATTTTTTTAAATCTGGGCTAGTCAAAATGTGTGTTATAACAGTCCTTAAGAAAGACGATGTACCTGCTTCTAAAGTTTCAATGAATAAGAATCCAATTGCTTATTTTGTTGAGTCTTCTAATATTTGGCATGAACGTTTAGGACATGTAAATTATAAATTTGTGCAAAGATTGATTAATTTAAACATGATCCCAAAGTCCAAAATTAGCAAAGACAAATGTGAAGTTTGTGTTCAAGCAAAACTCACAAAAACACCATCACCTCATGTTGAACGAACAACCGAACCTCTAAGTTTAATACACACAGATTTGTGCGACTTGAAGTATGTACAAACTAGAGGCAGTAAAAAATATTTTGTGACTTTCATAGATGATTGCACAAGATATTGCTACATATACTTGTTACGTAGTAAAGACGAAGTCTTGGACAAATTCAACGAGTATAAACTCGAAGTTGAAAACCAACTAGAAAAGACTATCAAAATAGTCAGAAGTGATAGAGGAAGTGAATATGATGGGTCATTCAATGCGTTTTGTCAAGTAAATGGTATTATCCATCAAACGAGCGCTCCCTATTCACCAGAATCAAACGGAGTTGCGGAAAGAAAGAACCAAACTCTAAAAGAAATGATGAATGCAATGTTGCAAGATTCTGGCTTAGCTCAGAATATGTGGGGGGAAGCGCTGCTCACCACAAACTGCATCCTCAACAAAATACCTCATAAGGTAACTGGCAAAACGCCGTATGAACTTTGGAAAGGTAATGTATCTTCGTACAAATAACTCAAAGTGTGGGAGTGCTTGGCAAAAGTCGCAGTGCCACCTCCTAAAAAGGTCACGATTGGACCCAAATCCGTGGATGTTGTATTCATTGGTATGCACACAACAGTAATGTTTATCAGTTTCTGGTAATCAAATCAGATATACCAGACATCCATGTTAATACAATCATGGAATCAAGGAACACTTCATTCTTTGAAGACATATTTCCTTGTAAGGATAAGCAATATCCTAAACGCACTCGTGAACAAAGAGATGCGATTATCTCCACAGTTGAGGCAAGTACTTCTGGAACTTCTGTAACTGAAGCAGAAGATGACGAAGACAAACCTATATGAAGCAAGAGAGCTCGCAAGGAAAAGTCTTTCGGTGAAGATTTCATGATGGTATTTCTCGCTGAGAATGAGCCGAGATCTTATACAAAAGCCATGTTTACCCCTGACGCAGACTTCTGGAAAGAAGCCGTCAATAGTGAATTTGATTCAATAATGCAGAATCATACCTACGAGATAGTTGATTTACCTCAAGGATTTAAAGTATTAGGGTGTAGATGGTTATTCAAAACCAAGTTAAAAACGTGGTTCCGGGTCAAGAACACAAAGTCTGTAGGCTCGTGAAGTCGTTGTATGGGCTGAAGCAAGCTCCGAAACAATGGCATGAGAAATTTGACAGCGTGATGATGTCAAATGGTTTCAGCATCAATGAATGTGATAAATGCATTTACTTCAAATGTACTCCTAGTGAGTATATTCTGTTGTGCTTGTATGTAGATGACATGCCCATTATCGGCAGCAACAAAGAACATGCTCAATGGTCGGTTCAACATGAAAGACATGGGTCTTGCGGATGTTATTCTTGGCATTAAAATCACAAGGACTCCTGGTGGGATAACTTTATCTCAGGATCATTATGCTGACAAGATACTCGAGAGGTTTAAGACCTACTCTAGTGGAACCGCAAAAACTCTAGTAGACACTCTGTTGCACTTGACCAAGAACACATGTGAGGCAGTGTCACAAGTGGAGTATGCACGGTAATTGGGAGTATGATGTACTTAACTAATTGTACAAAACCTGATCTGGCGCATGCGGTTAACGTATTAAGTCGTTACACAAGTAATCCAGGTCATACACACTGGAAAGCCATAACAAGGGTATTAAATTATATACGATACACCAAAAGTTATGGGCTGCACTACGGTAAAGAACCATCAGTCTTGAAAAGATACAGTGATGCAAACTGGATATCCGACTCAAAGAACTAAAAATCCACAAGTGGATATGTCTTTACGCTTGGAGGTGCAACGATATCTTGGAAATCTTCCAAACAAACATTATTGGTCAGATCAACCATGGAATCTGAGTTCATTGCTTTAGACAAAGCGGCGGAAGAAGCAGAATGGCTTCGTAACTTCTTGGAAGATATTCCAATGTGGGAGAAACCAGTCCCAGCTCTACGCATACACTGCGATAGTCAATCGGCTATAGCTCGGGCACTGAATACTCTATATAATGGCAAATCGCGTCACATTAGACGACGACATAAGACCATTAGACACTTGATCTCGACCGGTGTTATATCTGTTAATTACATCAAGTCAGCTGACAACCTTGCGGACCCATTTACCAAAGGTTTACCAAGAGATCAAGTATTAAAATCATCAAAGGGAGTGGGTTTATTACCTATGACTAAGAAGATACTTGATGGAAACCCCACCAACGAGATTGGAGATCCCAAGATGTCGGTTCAAATGGACAACTAAATCAAGCATAATCTGATTAATGCACTGAAAATTACTCAGTTCCCATGATGACAAACAATGCTTCATGTAAATATTTAAGGTAAAGCAATGGCTTTCTAATGAGATAAGACCATAAACCTTTATATATATGTATATAGAGTATAACATGATACTTTCTGTATATATGATAGGTTCTAATGGCAATCACCTAGTGAGTGTGAAATGTGGCCGTTTCTAGGAGAATGAAGTTCGGGCTATACTCTCCAAGTTCACTCACGACCAACCAGGCAAGTTCATGGCCAAAATGAACTCAATAGAGAACTTAACTTTACGAGAAAACGCAGTTGGGTTATATTTGTTGTCTCGGTTTACACAAACTTTGGGTGGTTCAAGACATCACGTTCACCTCCTAAAAAGTAAATCCGACATGTATTAACAGTGAGTAGTTCAAGGCTGAAATTTGCTACTACATCATATACAATTAGTTTTTCGTTTATACTCTCGAAAAGTCCGTCTGTCTAGTTTAGTGTTAGGTCTGTAGAATCGATCGAGTTTGTTTAGTATATTGAGTCTTCATATTTTTTTTAGAGTAACTTATATTCATATCGGGGATTGTTGGACCAATTAATCATAAGTCCAATGGGCTGGGTGATTAATTGGAAGTGTGACTAGAGTTTTATAAGCCCAATGGGCTGAGTAAAAATTGTTGATTTAAAGTGTTAATTATGGAGATTGGTGAGTAAATTTTGTAGGCCTTAAGGGCTGAGCAAATATTGATTTTGGCTTTAAAAAATATTTTAAAAAATATAAAGAAAAAAAATAAAAAAATATAGAAATTTGGTGTCTAAGTTAGCCAATTTGGTGACCAAGTTAGCAAATCTTGTTACCAAGTTAAGCCAACTTAGTTACCAAGTTAAGCCAACTTGGTTTCCAAGTTTGACTAACTTGGTGACCAAGTCAAAAATCTCCTATATAAATCCCTTTGATCTTTCTATAATCTCATCACTTTTTCTTCATCTCACTTCACACTAAAAACAAGCTTCTCTCTACAAAATACTCTTTAGGTCTATTTTCTCTTTTTAAAAGCAAGTGTCTCGAGAGTATATCGTAGTAGTTAGTTCGTAGATTCTGTTTCAGGTGTTGCGAAATGGTCTCATCACGGTTGTATCCTGGGATTCAAAAATCGCATAAAACCGTCATACATTACGGGTGATTTATTGAGTTAAGAAAAGAGATCATATCTCGACTACGTGAATTTCGTCTATTTCCTTACGATTTCTTAAACGTTTTTAATATTTATATTATCGTTTATTTGCTTCTGGTTTCGTAATTTTCAATCAGGATTTTTGCGGTCTTACAAAAATAATCAAAACCGTTTTTTTTGTAGAAAAGAATCTCGGGTTACGGTCGTTACAATGTCTCTTAATGAAAAGTAAAACACAGTTGTCGAAACATAAAAGCTTATGCCATCGTAAGGTTCCGTAATTAAAAATGCTCATAGATTGATTGTGTCGTATCGTCACGTACATTTTACGAAGTCGTACTCATATAAGTGATCATGAACACACACTTCAACAAATACCATATGTATAAGTATCATGGTGCCGTACATTTAATTACGGTGGATTAAACAAATTTCATGAACACTCTTTAAAACAGATAAGCTGTATATGTTCATTGTTGGGGATAAATTGCATTTACCCACATAGGCTCATTTTTGGTAGGATCTCGGCCCAGAAATAATGTCAAAGTCAGCCCACGTGATCCATTAAACCGACATCGGAGTGCATATATAAAGAGGAGATTGGGATGTAGAGAAAGATACATATACATCCAGGGCAAACCTAGAACTAGGGCTTTCATATAACTTGTTCTTTGCTTTGTTCTTCATCAAACATCCGATTATAATCAATATACGTTCTGATTTGTTCTGTGAATTATATCTTTGATAAACCCACCATCAAAATCGATCAACAAACAAGGTTACCGATTTCAGATTCAACAATTGGCGCCGTCTGTGGGGAGTTCAAACAATAATAATCAAAGAACAACGATCAAGATCCAGATACGCCTAGACGGAGTTTATTCCAAACGACGGTACGAGATCAAGCAGCCGATCAAACGATAAACGAAGAGCTTCTTCGCCTCCAGGGAACCATCAAGGATATGTCGTCCTGAATTCATCAAGCCACAAGTTTTGCACCGGAGATCGATCGAGTCTTGGAAGCAACCCAGAAAACCCCCTTCAGGAAGAAGATCACAGACGTCCGAGTTCGTCACCAAGACAAACTCCGAGTGCTCTCCTTCCGCGGAGACTCAGATCCTAGCGACCATATGACCAGTTTTAACATTGCTATGGGCCGAGCATACTTCACCACTGAGGAACGTTGAGAGTCTAGCAGGGTCAGCTCCTACTTGGTTTTCTTGGTTGACAGCAGACTCCATCAGCACTTTAAAGGAACTTTCTACCGAGTTCCTGAAACATTATTCCATATATATTCTCCATGGGGCTTCCGCCACTGACCTATGGAAAATCGCTCAAGGCCAAAAGGAATCTCTCCTAAATTTCATGGAACGATTCAAGAATCTCGTCTCAAAGGTCGATGTCCCAGACAAAACCACAGTGGAGGCATTACGCAATGCACTATGGATCAGATCATCTTTCTGATCTGATCTATATACAAACAGTACAATCACTCTGTAGGACGCCCTCCACAGAGCCAACTGCTTCATACGTATGGAGGAAGACAACGCGGCCTACAACGCAAAGCAGAATGCATTGAAACTCCAACTGACCCCAAAAGCGGAACCCGTCATCCAGGAACCTCGCCAACATCAACCTAGCAACGATAAGAAGGGTAAGGTCTATTCGGTAACCGAGGAAGAAGGAGCCACGTCAGCTGCGGCACAAACTGAACGACCGTGGAATGTGTGGGACAAAACCTTAGAAGGGATACCCCTAACTTACGATGAAACTAAGTTCTGCACCTACCACAAAGCCAAGGGTCACGACACAAAAGAATGCAAGCATCTCGCATAAGCCTTATTCTCAGCATTTAAAAGCGGTGTCGTCACTCCTGACCTACCAAAAGCTAAGCAAACAAGAAAAAAAAGGCAGCTGGACAAAAATAAACAAGCGAACGCCAAAACACAAGAAGTCCGCCCGGAGGATCGGGACGCAGCTGCTCCGCCGAGAAAACGGGATGATACTGATATCGAGGACGAGAGACCACAAGTGGCCCGGCGAATCAACCTCATATCGTCACACCCTTCGATATCCTCTTCCTCCGACGATATCAGTGACCTAGATCTCCAAGGACATCTCAAACAGAAACGTTTGAATACCGAAATGCGAGATATCCTCCTCCAAAGAAAAAGAACAAAGCTTTCAGACGAGGATCTCCGCCAGAGGCTCACTCCCAGAACAAACACAGCAACATCCGATCTTAGGAAAACACTATCAGACAAACGTCCCAGCATTTTTTGGATAGTCAATGTCATCCTTGGAGGATCTCCCATATGCAACAACTCGGTAAGGCTATAAAGAAGTACCAACGGAAAGCCGAGAATGCTCACCGATGGCCGACAAAGCATGAAGCAGAAACACCTATAACATTCTCGGATCTCGATCTAACTGATATAGATCATCCGCACAATGACCCTCTGCTGGTCGAACTTCAAATCGGTTCATGGGAAGTCACATGCGTCCTTATCGATAAAGGAAGCTCAGTCGACCTTATCTTCCGCCAGACACTGGTAAAAATGATGGTGGATCTCAAGGATATCAAGCCCTCCTCACGGGCACTTACCGGTTTCAATGGATCGTCTAACACATTTTTGGGTACCAGACGCCTCAACGTATTTATCGGCGGAGTGAGTAAACGCGTCAAATTTTCTGTGATAGATACCAAGACCCAGTACAACGCGATACTTGGAACACCATGGCTTCACTTTATGAAAGCGGTTCCATCAACTTACCACCAATGCGTAAAAGTCCCTACCAGGGAAAGGAAAATCTTCACATTCAACGGGAATCAACGTCTCGCACGAAGCATGTTAGTCTCCGATTTCAAAAATAAACGAGTCACTTTTGATATCGAACCGGAAAATAAGCTGTCACCACCAAAGGAGGAAACGATTCAGGTCGGTATCAACACCAAAAATCCAGACAGAACCTTCAGAATAGGCTCCAAACTCAGCGACGACTTGACAACAGAGCTGACCACTTTTCTCCGCGTAAACAAATCGACCTTCGCCTGGATGACAACCGATATGCCTGGTATCGATCCAGCTGTCACAGCTCATCGACTAAATGTCGACCCAACATATAAACCCATCAAGCAAAAAAGGCGAAAGCTCGGCCCCGAAAGAGCCAAAGCTGTCAACGACGAGGTAGACAGGCTTCTCGGAGCCGGATCTATCACCGAAGTTAAATACCCGGACTGTCTGGCTAACCCGGTCGTTGTTAAAAAGAAGAATGGGAAGTGGAGGGTATGCATCGATTTTACCGATTTGAACAAAGCTTGTCCGAAAGATAGTTTCCCTCTGCCTCATATAGATCAGATGGTGGAATGCACGTCTGGAAACGAACTACTCTCCTTCATGGACGCCTTCTCAGGTTATAACCAAATTATGATGCATCCAAATGATCGCGAGAAGACGTCGTTCATCACCGATAGGGGAACATATTGTTACCGAGTAATGCCCTTTGGACTCAAGAACGCAGGGGCCACCTATCAACGACTTGTCAACGGAATGTTCGCCGATAAGTTAGGAATAACTATGGAGGTCTATATTGATGACATGTTCGTCAAGTCGCTCATCGCCAAAGATCATATCCGACATCTTTCCGAGTGTTTCAATACCCTAAACAAATATGGAATGAAGCTCAACCCGGCGAAGTGCACCTTCAGAGTTACTTCAGGCAAATTCCTCGGATGCATCGTAACACAGCGAGGAATCGAAGCAAACCCAAAACAGATTTCCGCGGTCTTGGATCTACCCAACCCAAAAACGGCTTGAGAAATCCAGCGCCTCCAACTCCGACAAAAGTATCTCCCCATGGCTTCGCGGACCGAGATTGCAACAGAACGAAACCGCAATCAAAGAATGGGAAAGCTCAATCTCTCGTCTCTCCCTTCTTATGCCGACACGATCGGTACTCCGGTACACTGTCGTGACTCTCCCGGTGATAGTCGACCTGTAAAGAGGAGAAGATCCTCAACCGCAGATGAAGTGGCTCCGTCTACTGGTCCGGACTTGTCCCCCAATATGAGAGAACAGAAGAATGTCTTAGTGGTGACAACCAAGAACTAGAGGTCCATGAAACCCCATTATTCGAGCCCCTCGCTGAAACCGAGGTGGCGATAACGGATGAGATACTGGCGGAAGAGCATCCTGCTGATCTTCAAACGGAGGAACCGCAAGGAGATCAGCCTCAGGACCCTGATTAGACTTCTCATGGTGACGAGGTCGTTGAGTACCCACACCTAATCGATTTCAAGTACCATCACACCGATATCCCGTTTGTCGAGGACCATGAGGCGCCTGCAGCCCTTAACCGATTTATTTCGAGACCCACAGACAAGTGTCTCCCATTTTACGAGTTGCTTCGAGGAAATAAAAATTTCTTGTGGGACGAAGCATGCGAAAAGGATTTTACAGCATTGAAGCAATACTTGACAACCCCGCCGGTCCTAACAAAACCAGATGCATGCGATACTTTATATCTTTACATCGCTGTCTCTCCTTCCGCCGTAAGCAGCGTTCTCATCAAGGAGGATCGAGGCGAACAACATCCTATTTTTTTATACCAGCAAACGTCTAACCGATGCCGAGACAAGATATCCCACAATCGAGAGGATGACCCTCGCCGTCATCACATCGGCAAGAAAATTACGCCCTTATTTCCTGTCTCACTCCATAGTCGTCCTCACCGATGTCCCTTTAAGAACCATACTGCAGAACACCAATCAGTCGAGAAGACTTTCTAAGTGGGCCATCGAGCTTAGCGAGTACGACATCTCATACAAAAGTAGACCAGCCATCAAGGCTCAAGTTTTAGCCGACTTCATTGTCGAGATTCCCCCGGATCAGGCAGCAGAACTAGACATCCCAGTCAAAAGCTGATTTTGTACGTTGATGGGGCCTCATCTAACAAAGGATCAAGAATAGGCATTCATCTTCAATCTCCCACAGGAGAACTCATCGAGCAATCATTCCGACTTGGCTTCGCGGCATCCAACAATGAAGCAGAGTACGAAGCATTAATTGCAGGACTTCGCTTAGCGAAGGTAGTCAGAGCAAAACGATTACATGCTTTTTGCAATTCTCAACTCGTGGCCAGTCAATATAGTGGAGATTATGAGGCCAAAAACGAAAGAATGGATGCGTATTTCGGCGTCACTAAAAGTCTGGCTGCAGAATTCAATTACTTCGAACTCACTAAGGTTCCTAGAAAAGATAAGTGTTTCACAGATGCGTTAGCCGCCCTAGGGAGCAACCAGCGATATCAGGTCAGAGGGAGTATCCCGATCCATACAGTAGAGAAGCCGAGTATTACACTACCAGAGGGCAAAGATGTTCTTGCTATCTCCTCCAACATCACTGAGATCACCTCCTTAGCAGAAAACGGTGAAGATTGGTGAACTCCCTTTCTCGATTACCTCGACAAAGGAACACTCCCCGCCGACAAATGGGAGTCTCGTCGACTCAAGGCAAAAAGCTCGAATTACGTATCAATAAATGGTAGGTTGCACCAGTGGATCGCGAACAAATTGCTTCTCACCTGCGTAGGGAAGGAGGAAGCGGAGCTCGTTATGATCAAAACCCACGAAGGCGAGGGAGGTAACCACGGTGGAGGTAGATCTCTCGCACTAAAACTAAAGTCTCAAAGTTATTATTGGCCGACCATGGTCAACGACTGCGAGGAATACGCATCTCGGTGCGATAAATACCAGCGACACGCTCCTTACATACACTGTCCAACCAAGCTATTGAAGACTTAAATAGCACCGTACCCATTCATGCGGTGGGCAATGGATATAGTCGGCCCTCTACTAAGTTCTAGGCAGAGACGTTTTTTGCTCGTTATGACCGATTATTTTATGAAATGGGTCGAGGTGAAAGCTTACGTCTTGATCACCGAGAAGGAAGTCCAAAGCTTTGTCTGGAAGTACATTATATGTCAGCACGGATTACCCTACAAAATAGTTACCGATAATGGGAATCAGTTCACCTCTAACAAATTTCGGGAATTCTGCGATAAATGGAGAATACGCCTTAGTTTCTCAACCCTCAGATATCCGCAAGGGAACGGGCAAGCAAAGGCAACAAATAAGGTCATCATCGATGGAATCAAGAAAAGATTGTATCTTAAAAAAGGACATTGGGCCGACGAGTTAGATGGAGTACTCTGGTCTCATCGCACTACACCTCGAAGTGCTACATGGAAAACACCTTTCTCGTTGGCCTACGGAGTTGAAGCAATGGCTCCAGCTGAGGTCAACGTCACCAGTCTTAGAAGACTGGAGCTTCCTCGATACAAAGATCTTAATCACGACATGATGATCGATGCTCTAGATCCGCTCGAAGAATGACGGGATCAAACCCTATTGCGGATTCAGAACTATCAACATCTCGCCGAATCCTACTACAACAAAAAGGTTAGATCGCGTCCAATACAACTCGGCGATCTTGTTCTCCGCAAAGTATTTGAAAATACTAGGGAGTGGAGAGCAGGTAAACTCGGCACCAACTTGGAAGGGCCCAACAAAGTAACACATGTAGTCAAACCTGGAGTTTACGACTTGAGACATCCTCCGGAGAACCAATACCAAGGTCTTGGATTCAATCAACTTGAAGCGCTATTTCAGCACTTAGAGAAGAGAATCAGAACTACGAGTGACTTGATCCCATCTCGGGTACGTAGGCAGCCCTTAGCCGGGTTCAGTTACAACAATAATAATAAAAAAAAACTACGTGTGACTTGATCCCATCTCGTATACGTAGGCAGCCCTTAGCCAGGTTCAGTTACAACAATAAAAATATATATACTTCTTTTGATATAATATCTTCTGATCCATCTCGGATCTTTATACAAAACCACTTAACCCGTAACTTTGTTATGGATTCAAGTCTGTAGTAGACCACAATAGACAAACATGTCGAATGGACTTACTTGCTCTATGTTCTGATCAAACACTTAGAGAATGAAAAGTCGAATGATGAACGCGATATCACAGTAGACTAAAAGAAAGAACTACTCAATAAAATTAAAAGCTAAGGGTATTTTCCTTCCTAATTTTGCGAGTTCAGCGATGTTGGCTTATCTGACGAGATATTGTCCTATTTGCTTGTTCGGCAAAATTGGTTTACTACCAACCATAAAATTTAGCTTGGTTCTAAACTCATTATTCGGAATTAGCAGTATTCGTATCAACAAGCATTGGAATAAAAACATATTCATAAACATAGATGTCGGTTCGAATTCTTACATAAAAGTTTAAGGGAGTACAACAAGGAGAAAGAGAGAAAAAAAGGGAGAAACGATGACTTCAAGAACAAAGATCCTCGATATCTTGAGGCGAGAAGGCTGTCATATTGGAGCCATGCTCATCAAGACCGATCGGGACGAGGACGATCTCGGACGCTTCAACAACTTCCATCCCTTGCAGCTCCTCTTGGTACTTGGCTTCGTCGGCTCTCGCCTGTTGAAGTACCTCGTCCATCGACAGACCCTGGGTCTGAATCTTCTCGAGACCCTATCGGGTTCCCTTAGCTTGGGAATACAAGGCCAGCTTGAACTGGATAAGGGGCTGCTCATCAATGAATTGACGCACTTTCTCGTACACCGGCGCCACTTTCTGCCTCAAAACTGAGTCCACCTGCAATCTTTCTTTCCTCACCTCGTGCTCCCAGGACTCCCTTAGCCTCCTGGTCGTCGTTTCAAACGCCAGTTCAACCTCTGCTTTTTCCCGTTCAAGATTACGGTTTCTAGTGTCGAGACCCTCATTCTGTGCCTTCAGCTCTTCCAGCTCTTTGGAGAGGAGCTCATTACGAGATCTCTCCAGCTCGGCCCGCTCAACGGCCTCGATCTTTTTGGCTTCAAGTGTACCTGCTCGCTCCTCGTAGGCGCCACATTTGTACGCGAGCTCGGCAATTTCTTTTCTCTTCCTCTTTAGAGAATCTGCCTTCAGCACCAACTTCTCGTCTTGAGCCTTCAACTTCGCCTCGTAACCTCTCACCATGAGATTAGCATTCCCAAGGAACTGCCAGAAAAAAGTAGAAACTGGTTTCAAAAATCAAACAAAGTAATGAATGAAAGCGAAGCAAAGTCGGATGTAGATAAAACTTACGATGGCTCCAGCTCGAGTCATCTCTCGATATCGGCTGTTCTATCAGCGTTGCTCCAACTCAGGCATCCCCTTTTTCTTCAGCTTTATTTGTCGGAATAGGCGTGTAGGCGCCTCATGGTCCTCGACAAATGGGATATCGGTGTGCTGGTACTTGAAATCGATTAGGTGCGGGTACTCAACGACCTCGTCACCATGAGCAGTCTGATCAGGGTCCTGAGGCTGATCTCCTTGCGGTTCCTCTGTTTGAAGATCAGCCGGATGCTCTTTCACCAGTATCTCATCCGTTATTGCCACCTCGGTTTCAGCAAGGGGCTCGAATAATGGGGTTTCATGGACCTCTGGTTCTTGGTTGTCACCACTAAGATGTTCTTCTGGTCTCTCAGATTGGGGGGGCAAGTCTGGACCAGTAGACGGAGCCACTTCATCTGCGGTTGAGGATCTTCTCCTCTTTGCAGGCCGACTATCACCGGGAGAGTCACGACCGTGTACCGGAGTACCGATCATGTCGGCATAAGAAGGGAGAGACGAGAGATTGAGCTTTCCCATTCTTTGATTGCGGTTTCGTTCTGTTGCAATCTCAGCTGCATAAAAAAAGAAGAAGATCGCATTAGAATCAAGTGTCAAAAAGATGTCAAGGAAAGTTAAGAGGTTACCTCGGTTGATCCTGTTCAAAGAAGCTTGAATACGTGCCTCGCTGATGTTGGGCCAATGTTGATGACTCACTGTCCTGATAGCTTCAACTTCCTCAAGAAAGGATCGAGAACCGCCCTGTGACCACTTGGAAAGACGGTATGCACCAAAAAAAATAGAGATGAAGCAGATGAGTAGAAGTGCAATAATTAACAATTCGAAATTCATACCGATATTAGCATTAAAATATCCGTTCAGTATCACTGAAGGATCTTTAAAAGACGCTTCGTTAATCTTAACGTAGAAGTACGCCCGGTTTCAGAAGTTCACTTTTGATGGCTTCCCGGTGATTACATTGTACTTCGGGACCATCTTCCCATAGAAGAACCCCGTCTTCACCGTGATGCTAGGCGTTGTGAGCTCCTCAAATAAACGGACCGACATCTTAATACCCGATTCGGCAGCAAGGACAATGAGTGTTACCAAAATCCTGATCCCATTGGCCGTGTACTGACTGAGGGCTATCTTCCTTCGGTGGCAGTAAGTCATCAGGAATTCTGGTAGGGGCCACCATAGCGAGCAATTGGTGAACCAAGACTCGTAGACGCACGCGTATCCTGCAGGGGGAATCCACGGTCTTTGGTGGTCCGCCGGGACAAGGAACGAGAACCCTGCAGGCGGACTGGTCTGGAGAATCAGTCTACAAACACTTTTGAACGTGGATCTGGTAGGGAAGTGGTTCTACCATCTCTGGTTCTTCTTGGCGCTCAGATGACGTTCCTGCTCTGGGTCAATCTCCTCGTCAAATTCAAAGTCGGCCCCAGTCCAGCGCATGGGAAGGAGGTCGGCTAAGGCCAGACTAATTGCCTTCTCGGCTGAGGCTTTATCCTTGGCAGCCGAGTCAGCATCAGCATCAGGATTGTTTTGTGGCCGTGAACTCGGTTCGGTTTCCTGCATCAGGTCGTCTACAGCGACTTGACCCAACGCTTCTCTTTCCTCCAGTTCTAAGCTAAACTGAACGGCATTACGTTTGTTCTCGTTCAACTCAGCTAGGTCTTCACTCGTCGGCCTTGGAATCATTCCTCTGAGTGTGATCGCTCTCGGTCCGCGAAGCCATGGGGAGCTACTGTTGTCGGAGTTGGAGGCGGTGGCAATTGCTTTTCCCTTCAAAGAGCAGCGGCAGATGGGAGAAGACATTCTGATCGGAAAATAAAAGCTAGAGAGGGAAAGAAGAGAGAAGGTAGAGAAAAAGGGGGATACCTTTTTTGTTGAAGCAGCGAGTAAATGAAGAAATGAGAATCAAAAGGAGGCTTTTATAAGGAACTTGGTGCGGAAGACGAGCAGTCGTCATAATTAGGTCTAAGGACCTATGAATGAAGATACGTGTCCCACTAACTCCGAATCTCGAGAACACATACGTTTATGGTGGAAGAGCGCGTAACCTCTACGCGGAACATAATCAACCGAGATGATGTACGAAGAACTGAGGGATATCGGAAAGTAGACCTCCTTTGTTTATCAAAACAGAGCTGATAACCAAGATCACATCATCAATGGACCCGTTCAAAGAAATTACCACAGGAAAAACAATAGTAATGGTATTTTCGATGAACTGGGGGGGGGGACTTATTGTTGGGGATAGATTGCATCTACCCACATATGCCAATTTTTGATAGGATCTCGGCCCAGGAATAATGTCAAAGTCGGCCCACGTGATCCATTAAACCGACATCGGGGTGCATATATAAAGAGGAGATTGGGATGTAGAGAAAGATACATATTCATCCAGGGCAAACCTAGAACTAGGGCTTTCATAATACTTGTTCTTTGTTTTGTTCTTCATCAAAAATCCGATTATAATCAATATACGTTCCGATTTGTTCTGTGAATTATCTCTTTGATAAACCCACCATCGAAATCGATCAACAAACAAGGTTACCGATTTCAGATTCAACAATCATAACTTTTCCAAATGCCTAATTGGTTAGTTAACTAAATCTAGAATGGTTATGATACCAAATGTAAGATTAACTTTTATGATTTCTTTAATGAAATTTATCCAAGACTATATTCTAAATTAAGATTAATTCAACTCTAACATGTTTCATGCATTGAAAAAAACACACACTAATTTTTAATCCAGTGGAGTTCCTTCACCATTGCTTCAAGATAAGTCTTTGTATCACATGTTACATAAGAAGAAACCTTATTATTTCAGAGGTTAAGGTATTTGGTTGTATGTGTTATGTTTCTACCTCTTCAAAGAACATACACAAGTTCGAACCACGTTTCAAGACCATGCATGTTGTTTGGATATCCGGCTGGGTTTAAAGGATACAAAGTAATGGATCTTCATACAAACGCTATCTCTGTGTCAAGAAACATCGTATTCCATGAAGACATATCCATTCACATGATCTGAAGCGGATCTTCATCATACTGACCCTGCAGTTGTGAATGAGGGTAACACAGTTTCTAATAATGTTCCCATGTCTGATAACACAGATAATACTACGGTTGTGAACGAAGAAATTGTGGTTGATAGTCAAATTCCTGCAGATATAGAGAAGACATCTGAACGAGCTTCTAAACAACCAGCTTATCTTGAAAACTACTACTGTAACTTGACTGGTACAAATATTCCTTTCCTCTTGCGGCTCATCTATCCTATAAGAAGTTAATAAATGGATACAAGGCATACGCCTGTGCAGTTACAAAACATGTTGAGCCTACATCATCATTCTATCAGGCGAAGAAATTTGACGAGTGGATCAAGGCCATGAATGAAGAGTTAATAGCTCTTGAGAGTACAAATACGTGGACCATTTGTTCTTTTCCGCGTGGTAAATATGCTATAGGATGCAGATGGGTATACAAGGTCAAGTTGAATGCAGAGGGAACCTTCGAACGTTACAAAGCCCGCTTAGTTGCAAAAGGCTATAAACAACAGTAGGGGATAGACATTGTTGATACATTCTCTTTTGTTTCTAGAATGGCCACTGTCAAGACTTTGTTCGCTGTATCAGCTGCAAAACAATGGAGCTTATTTCAACTTGATATCTCAAATGGATTTCTTAATGGTGATTTGAATGAAGAAATATACATATGGCATTACCTCCTGGTTACACTCCAAAGGAAGGTACATCTCTGCCTCAAAATCCAGTTTACAGATCGAATAAATCATTATATGGTCTTTAACAAGCTTCTAGGCAATGGTTTCTCAATTTCAGTGCAACCCTGCTATCTCTTGGATTTCAGTCATCTCACTCTGATCATACTATGTTCATAAGTAATGTGAATGGTAAGTATGTGGCTGTTCTAGTCTATGTTGATGATATTGTCATTGCAAGCAATGATGATGAGGTTTTAAATCAATTAAAAGAAGATCTTAAGAAGAGATTCAAGCTGAGAGATCTTGGACCTCTTAGATACTTCCTTGGTCTCGAGATAGCATGAGCAAGTCAAGGCATGTCAGTTTGTCAAAGGAAATATATTCTGGAACTTCTAGATGAAACTAAGTTGCTCACTTGTAAACTGTCTACAATACCAATGGATCCAAGCATCAAACTGTGTACAGACAATGTTGAACCTTTACTGGATGATCCTGGATTATATAGAAGGTTGGTTAGGAAGATGATGTAGTTGACCATAACTTGTCTGGATATTACATTTGCAGTTAACAACTTATGTCTGTTCATTTCTGCTCCAAAACAATGACACCTAAAAGCTGTGTACAAGGTGTTACACTATCTAAAAGGAACCATTAGAAAAGGATTGTTCTACAACTCTGAATCAGACTTGATTCTCAAAGCTTTTACAGATGCAGAGTGGGGATCTTGTGCAGAAACTAGAAGCTCCACTTCGGGTTTCTGTCTCTTTCTTGGAACATCTTTGATTTCCTGGAAGTCTAAGAAACATACTACTGTTTCACATTCCTCTACAGAGTCAGAATATCGAGCCATGGAGCTTTCTGTTCGTAAGATCGTTAGGATAGTCAATCTTCACCGAGAGTTTACAGTTTCACAACACCAACCTGTGGCTTTATTTTGTGACTCTACTCCGGCTATTCATTACTGTTCGAGAAAATATTCTGAAAGGATTGATCACAACGCTACATGTTCGGACAAACAATCAACTGGCCGACGTCTTTACAAAGCCGTTATATCCAGCGATCTTTCATACACTCATAAGTCAGATGGCATTCTCTTTGATCTACATGCCACCTTGAGGAGGGGTATTAGAGTTGATATAAATTGTATAGTTGGTTTAAGTATAAACCAGTATTTAACCGAGTAAACCGGTTCTTGTACATGTATATAAACAGAGTCGTTACTATGTAACAGAAATAACATAATCATTTTCATTTCATCTCGCCTTCTTCGATTTCACTAACAGGTACCTGCAGATCTCCGGTCTAACTCTTTTGATGAGTCCCTGATCTTGTTCCGATGTCTGTTTCCCCGCCTCTGTGTCCGGTGCCAACGAGTCAACCAGCGCAGCTAGGGATGGCAATTGGTCACATGACCCGCGGGCCAGACCCGTAGAAGACCCATGTGGTGCGGATTTGGGCTGAGGTATTCGAGTCCCATTTCAGAGCGGGCATTGCGGGACAAGGCTCATGCGGCTTGGGTCAGTGCGGGATGGGCCTGAAATGGTCTTGCGGGCAAGAACAGAACCCGCAACAAATCGTCATTTGGTTTCTCCAGCAGAGAGTGACGAATAAGGTCGATCAATGAGACGATGACGACGGTGGTTGTTGATCTCGGCTCCTCTTCCTCTTCGACCGACGAACACAAGCTGGAAAAACTCATAGTCTTCTTCGATCCTAGCATCTTCTTCACGGATTCTACACATGTTTGTGTCTCTTCACCTGTAAATGATTCTCGCCATGTTTACTCTTTCAACTTGTTATCTTTTGATTTTGTTACACACAAAAGAAAATTCAAAACTTTACCAATTGATTTTACACCATTTATGGCTTCAAAAAGCTTAAAACTTTGGGTGAAGTTTCTTCTGGTGGGTTCTCATTGTTAAAAATGTTAGAGCTTTAGGGTTTTTGTGGTTCTTTGACTTGTGGGATTATCTTAATTTTGGGTAAAAGAGAATCAATCAGATAATAGTATGAGGCATTTGCGTGAATGTGACCTACTTTGTTTTGTCTTCTTCTTTGTTGTTCACTTTCTTTGGATGAGATTCAAGAAATCACCTTTTTTTTGTTTCCAGGTTCTTTAGGCTGTGAAGAGAGTTGAGTTAGCAAACTATGAATCTCAATTTTGGAAAATGATGTGGTTCTAAGAAGGTACATAGATTTTAGTTTTTGAGATTTTGTTTGAAGCTTTTTGGAATCTTCTGATGGGTTTTTAGAAACTGTGCAGAAGGAGTCATGGAGGTCTATTATGCTTCTTGCTTATCAGACATTCGTCATTCTGAGACCAATGAAGAGATCTTTGGTGTTCTGTCTTTTGTTTTTTGGACTCTTACTTTGGTCCCTTTGCTTAAGTATGTCTTTCATTGTCTTTCGTGTTGGTGATGATGGAGAAGGTGAGAGAGACAGAGTTATGTTACTTTGGTCCCTTTGCTTCGTTTGCTTATGTTAAAGTTTTTTTGTTCTCAGGTGGAACTTTTGCTTTGTATTCACTCATTTGCCTTCATGTCAAAGTTAGTCTCCTTTCAAACCGACAAGTAGCTGATGAGGCGCTACCCACTTATAAACTGGAAGAAGTGTTCGACTGTGACTGTTTTATTGAGAACGAACAGGTTAGTATTGAAAATTGTTTCTTTAACTTGAATAGGTATCACGTATCAGTTTGTTCTCCTTGCTCTAAAATTATAAATTACACTGTCTCGTGTTAGTTTTAGATTTTAACGACTCTTTTATTTCTGGAAATTAAAGATAACCAATATTTTAAAAATTGAAATAATTTTTTTTACATAATTAGAAACCCTAACTAACTAAATTTAAACACATAGTGTTTATCGTGAGACGTGAGGCAAACTAAAACATAAACACAAAAAAAACGTGAGAGAGCAAGAGGTGATGGATCTTAATTTCAAGCCATTGGATACATGTGACTTTGAGACTCAACAAATACTAGGAGTTCTTGACGCTGCTGCTGATGCTGGGGTTGTTTTCTCTGAATCCTCTGATGGAAAGAAGCAACAACGGAAACGAAGGCTGATAGAAGTAGATGATGATGAAGTTGAATCAGTTGATAGTGATGTTGAAATCACTCTTTCTCCAACTCAATCCTCTCAGCCTCGCACACAACCTATGATCCAGACATCTATATCCGGTAGAATTGGATCATCTTCAAAAGCGAGTCAAGGGAATAAAAATCGGTAGCTGCTGCAATTCGTGGAGGGATAAAGTCTTCGAAGCCGACTCCAAATAATGGGAAAAAGAAAGTGATCCAGCTAGAGTCGACGCAGCCGCAAAAGAAGAAGAAAATTCATGATGAGGAGATTAATATGGATGATGCTTCCGGTGAGGATGATGAGAAGGATAGTAGGAAAAGGTCAGATGTTTGGATGGATTTTGTTGTGATTCGAAAACCTAATGGCGAGGAAAAGGCTAAATGCAATCATTGCAAAAATGAGTATGCATGGAGCTCTCATTCGCATGGAACTTCGGCTTTAAGAAGGCATCGTGAAAGATGCAAAATGTAAACCAGGATGAATGGCAAGATGAATCTCAATGCTGAAGGAAAATTACAACCTCACAAATATGATCATCTGGTGTTTAGGCAGCTGGTAGCTAAGACAATAGTCCAGCATGATCTACCATATTCGTATGTGGAGTATGAAAAAGTGAGAGACATGTGTAAGTATTTGAATGCTGATGTCAAATTCATTTGTCGAAACACGGCGAAGGCAGATGTGTATTGGTTGTATGAAACCGAGAGAGATACACTGAAGAGGGAATTAGCGTGTCTTCCTGGAAGAGTTTCCTTGACGTCTGATTTGTGGTCATCAATTAAACGTGAGGGTTATATGTGTGTGACAGCTCATTACATTAATCGGAATTGGAAGTTGAACTCCAAAATTCTAACATTTTGTGCTGTCCCACCACCACATTCAGGTATGAATGTTGCGATTCAGCTTCTTGAGTCTCTAAAGGAGTGGGGAATTGAAACAAAAATGTCTTTCTCACATTAGACAATGCTACTAGTAATGATTCGATGCAAGATATTGTCAAATCACAATTGGTGTTGAGGGATGATTTGTTGTGTAAAGGAGAGTATTTCCATGTCAGATGTGCAGCTCACATACTCAACCTCATTGTGCAAGATGGTTTGAAGGTCATGGGAGGATCTTTTCATAAAGTAAGAGAGAGTATTAAGTATGCTACATCCTTAGAGGAGCGTGAGAAATTGTTTGGAAAATGCATTGATGCTGCGGGTATAAAGCCCGAAGCAGGTCTGATTTTGGATGTCCAAACAAGATGGAATTCTACATGCTATATGCTAGAAAGAGCCATCGAGCACCGTGCAGCATTTGATAAGTTGGAGACTTTTGATAGGAGAAGCTTCAAGTGTTCGCCTACTGCTGAGGAATGGATAAGAGCTGAGAAGATATGCAGTTTCTTGCTGGCTTCTGCTGAGATTACTAATTTGATGTCAGGTTCTAGTTACCCGACTTCGAACTTGTATTACTATCAGGTCTTGAACATCCATAGTTGGCTTCAAATGAATGAGGAAAGCGAATATGAGATTATCAGACACATGGTCATACCAATGAAGGAGAAGTTCGATCAGTACTAGGAAGAAGTTAGTGATGTTTTTGCAATGGCATCAGTTTTTGATCCACGTCTGAAGCTTTCACTTGCAGAATATTGTTTAGGGACGCTTGACATGAATACACGTGATTTGAAGTTGAAGAACTTGCGCCTTAAGATGGATACACTGTTTGAATGCTATGATAAAAAATCACAGTCTGGCTCACCGTCTTCAGTGCCACGGGAGACGATTGCACAAAACATGAGGGTAAAAGAACCTAAGGGAACATTTAACAATTATGATGTGAGTGCTTCTCCCATTTAGTTTCATCTGATATTTTTTAAGAAAAACGGTTCTGTTTTTTTTTATATAAAATAAATCTGTTATGTTTTTTTTTTTAAATGTTTCTATTTTTTAAAAATCGTTATTTTTCTTTTTTTTTTTTGAAATAAATCTGTTCTGTTTTTCTTTTTTAAATCGTTTCTATATTCTTTTGCTAAATCGTTTCTTTTTTTTGTAGTAGTCTTGAAAGTTTGGACATTCTCCAATTCTGGAAAGATAATGCTCATAGGTACAACGATTTGTCAGCAATGGCTTGTGATTTACTTAGCATTCCTATTACAACAGTGGTTTCAGAGTTTTCTTTTAGCATTGGATCGCAAGTTCTGAACAAATACATAAGCCGTTTATTGCCAAAGAATGTGCAAACTTTAATATGTACTAGGAATTGGCTAAGGGGATATGAAGCTTCTGAACATGGTAAAATATTCACATTATCATATAATTTAGAGTACCATAACCACTAATTTTTATTAACTTCAACTATTGATATTTTTCTGGAGATGAAATTGATGGTGAAGAAGAGACATTACCATCATTTGAATCCATTGTCAATGTTGAGAATGAGGATGAGGATGAAGATGGAGAAGAATTTTGATTTGTTATTTTGATTCGGTGTTTTATTTTTATCTAAGAATGATTGTTTGGATTTGGTTTTGTTTTTTATTTAGATTTGGATCCACTGCTTGAAATTGGCGTTGAAACAATTTGCATAAAAATAATAAGCTTGGTGTTGAAATTGGTGTTGAAACAATTTGCATACAAACAATTTACATCACGTTTGCATACAAATAATCAGCTTTGATAATGATTTGGTAATGAAACAATGGTAATGACTTGGTAATCCACATTATGCAGTACCTTTTTTCTTCTTCTCATTAACAACAAGAATGACTAAAAGATACTGAAAGAGCTTTTGTGCCCCGCAGATACAGTTATAAATATTTATATCAAAACCATGGTTGATGATGATGACAAGGAGGTTGTTGCTCAGGCTTGCTTGAGCATTGCAGGATATTCAATTTTTTTAGCTCTTGTATACTGTGCTGACGACATTGTTTCCAAGATTAATCACCCCTTGTTGATGCGGCGTTGCTACTGCTGACGGAGAAAGCAGCTTGCCAGCAAGTAGAAGACGAGAGTGATGATGATGATGTTGGACATGATGAGGTTCTCATGGATGCAGTTTCTGACCTCCTCCCAGATTTTGCAAACTGTATGGGGTCTCATTTTGAACCTGTCTTTGCGGTGGGTATTAGTAATTACAGCATTCGTTGTCATAACTTCTTTCATTGAATTATAGGTTCTTATTGTTGCACTTCTCTTGTTTTGTAGAAAGCTTCACGTCCCCCACAGGACATGACAATGGTTATTGCTAGTCTTGCTGAAGTTACTCAAGACATGGGCGCTCCAATCTCTGCCTATGTTGATGTAATTTTCCTGAGCTTATGTTTTCTATGATTTGGTTGTCGGTGTTTGAGCTGTATTAAAAGTTTAAAACCAACCATTTGGGAATATTGTTTTGCAGAGGATAATCCCCTTGGTGTTCAAAGAATTGGGGTCACATCATGCAACCAATAAAAGGAATGCAGTGTTCTGTGTTGGGGAGCTATGCAAAATATCAGGCTACAAATTAATTGCAGGAGACGACCCGCGGGTCGGACCGCAAAGTCTTAGATGAATTGTGTGGCGGGTTTGGGTAGAGGAATCGAGTACCGTGGATCTTGGCGGGCTGACCCGCACAGATACGTAGGAGATGGAGACCGCTGCGGGGCGGGCCAGCGGGGCGGGTGGTCCCAGTTGCCACCCCTAAGCGCAGCTCAAGTCTGGGCCATCCTACTGGTGGTCGTTCTCTCTGATAGATATGGACCTTGGCCTCCCTCCAAAACCTCTGTATCCAATGGATCCACCGGATCAAGTTACTCCTCCACCGCCACCACCTTTTTTCTATTTTCCTTGGACGTTTTCAACTGTTGTCCCGACAAATATCAACTCCTTTTACAACTGAGGTTCATATCTTTCTTCATGTCCAGAGATCTACTTGTAAACCTCAGTCATAAGGGCTTTGCTTATATCTCAGCAAGTTAATTGTGTGAATATGAGTTTATTGGTGTTTATGATAGCTGTTCTAAAGCCTGCCTGCCTCCAGTACACAAAATTGAGAAGTCTTGAGGACTGGAATTTGGATGTTGATTTGTTGGCAGTGGAATGTCTTGTGGATACAGTTTCACTCAATCTTTCAACTCGGGTGCATCCCGGTTTGCCTCCTGCTGCAATTCCTTCACCGCCAGTACAACCTCCCTGTCACATATGTTCGTCGCATCCCACCAACGCTTACGGCAGTTTTTTTTGCCAAAGTTTATCTCCTCTCCGTCACACTGCTATCATCTGTACTCCCTCGTTGATTCCAAGCGCCGTGACTAACCAAAAGGCCCATGTTTTGATTATAGTGGGCCTGTCCATTTTTATGGCTATTTAGAGCCTTTCACGTTCAGTCATTCGGGTTCACAAAGCCCAGTGTCAGAGTTGGTTCATTACGATGCCATAGTCTCGTATTATATTATTCCACCTTTGAACCACCTTCCTTGTTCTACAGTGTCAAATTAAGTCATCTAGGACTTTGTTTTTGGGGTGTTACCTATGGTTCTAGAGTTTCTCACCAAAATTTAGTGTCGTTTAACATACCAGCTTCTTATGGGTGCATCAACGTCGTTTTGTTTGACTATCATGTTTGTCGGTCGAACATTAGGTTTCGCCTCTTCGGGTCGTCTCACCTCTTAAACACATCTATCTCCATTTTCGTTTTAGTAGTTTTCTTAATCAATTTACTGTTAAGTTTTCCTCCGATTGTATCTCTTCAAACCCCCTTTGAACGCTTAGATTAATACAATCATTTTTGTGACAAAAAATAGGAGATGGAAAACCTGAATTCAGATTTCATTAAGAATAAGTGGATAACAAGGTCTTTTGACATTTAATTCATTGTTTATTTGCTTCAAAGTTATTTCCTTGTATTTTGATGAAACTGTATGTAAAGTTGTAATGTAGCTAAATTCTCATTAGTTTTAGTTTATATTTTTAACGTATGTTTAAATTGTATGTAATGTTTAACTAGATGTTTTGCCCGTACTTAAAGGCTTAATAATTTTTATAAAAAATTATAAATATATATATTACCAAATTCAAAAACTATTAGAATAAATTATTTTTATGTTCTCGAAATATTTAATAATTAATTAAATATTAATTATATATATACAATAAGTTTTTTATTTTGATAAAATATGTTTACTACGTAAATAAATTTGAAAACATTCAGATATACATAAAACTAAATACATGGATTTGTATTTTTTTTTTTTAATGTTATGAAATAAAATATTTTTGGATAACATAATATATAATGTTTTTAGATAATGATGATTATAAAATTAATTAAATTCATTTTAAAATTTTGGGTAATTATATATTACAAATCTAATTTTTTTTTTCAAGGTAATAGAACTTTAAATTCTCTAACTTTTAACGAGAGAGAAAAAAAATTACTATGCAACTATTAATATTAATATTTTTGAATTATTTGCCAAATTTTTACGAAATTATTATAATGAGTGACTTTTGATGTTCTAAAAATTTATGTTAAGAGATAGATAATTCATTCTATAGTGATATATATATATACATATATTAAAATATAGTCGATTTAATATCAGTAAACTAAATATAATATTAACATATATATAATAATTTAATATTACTAAGGTAAATATAATGTAAATTTAACTATGATACTATCGTTAGATTTTTTTAATTATTGTCAAAATAATGATAAATTATCAACTAAATCATTAAAAATTATTTATTAAGATTAGTAATTTAGCATAAAATATGACTAAAAATTATGAGAGAATGACAAATCAACAAATTCACTTCTGAAATAATAGTATAAATATATTTTATAAAATGATATTTTATCAGGAAAATAACTATGAATAATTTAAGTAATAAATAGTCTCAAATAATAAAAGGAAATCTTATGAGAATGTCAACGTGGACAAAAATATATACAATATAACCAACGAACCAACCAAGATATTAAAAGAACAATACTTAGGTTCACCACATAATTTACATCATCTTTTATCACCAATCAAAGTGTCATGTAGAATAGGTAATAAAAATAATATTTAAAAGAAAAAACTAAAATACCTGAAAAAGAATAACACCAACTTTAACTACGCTAACAGCATTAGGTAAACTCTAAACTATAAATACTAAACCTTAAACCCTAAATCTAAATCCAGACCCTGGATCCTAAACCCAAACCCTAAATCCTAAACTCAAACCCTAGGAACTAAACCCAAACCATAGATCCTAAACCCAAACCGTAGATCCTAAACCCAAAATATAGACCCAAGATTCTAAACTCAAACCCTAAACTCTAAACCCAGACCTTAAACCCTAAAAGGAACAACATTGATATTAACCCAAACCTTTAGGGTATAAGGTTTGAGTTTAGGGTCTATGGTTTGGTTTTAATGTCTAGAGTTTGGGTTTAGGGTCTAGAGTTTGGGCTTAGGGTCTAGAGTTTGGGTTTAGGGTATAGGGTTTGGGTTTAGGGTATAGAGTTTGGGTTTAGGGTTTATTTGAGTTTTAAATTAGTATTCACATTTTATAATACTATATAAATTTTAATTTAGTATAATATAGCTCAATGAAAGTAAAAATTAAATAAACCAGAGTGGGCGCTAGGGCAGTCGAACTGACCGCCCCCATGTTAAGCTGCCTCTGGTTCTTCTGTTGTTTAGAACACAATAGCCTATGAGAGTAACCTCGTTTGTACCTATGAATACCTTGTAATGGGAGAATCATATCACAATACAAAGCTCACAACGTGAACTAGGGAGACAGTGTCGCCTCAAACAATGGTTTGCTAAAAAAAAGAGGTGTAATTAAAAAGAAGGTTACAAGGTTACAAAAACATGGTGCTTGTACGTATAAAATATAAACTAAAACCCTAGTCCTAAAGCAAAGTGGTTTAAGGTAAATAAAAACCTAATCATATATCTAATCAGTTTTAAAACATTAATCAAACACCTAATGTGTTTATAAATCCCAACCCTACCAATAATAGGTTTTACATAAATTAGAAAGCCCAATACAATATACATAATGAAATTCAACCCAAGCAAAGCTAAGGTGGTCGTTGCTCTTAATGCGCTGTTAAGGCTTCTCTTGAGCTAGCAGCTTCCTAAGTTCCTCCATGACTTGAAGCAATTGTTGACTATTTTCCTGATGGGCTTAAGCACATGCACATATTGTTGGTCTAGCCCATGAAACAAGTAAATCGAGATTCTTTCTATTTTGGGCCCAAAAAGCCATGTTTCTTTCATCTCCATTTCATATATGATCCAGCACCTTCCCGACTTGATTGGTTTGTTCCTTAGGCCCACTTGGACAAGGAAACTGGTGTTCAAAACTCAGACTGAGCTCAGGTACATTGCTCCTCATCTCTTCTCTGTTTTGGGTCTAGTCGGTTGCACCTTTATTGCCATACTCATGTTTGTCCAGCTCACCCATCCATGGTTCAATCAGCTCATCCTTTCCAGACTCGTCCAACTTGTTGCATCTTTCTTGTTCAAGTTTTTTTTAAGTTGTATCAAGGTTTCTTCTTCTCTCGGTCCAAAGCCTTATTAATCATATCAATAAGGCTTTGAAACTGCCCATTTAGCCAAGTATTGATCAGTAGCTTAGCTAATCCTTTCACTGGTTTCCATGTCTTGAGTCTGAGACTGATGAAACTGATCAGGGTCTCATCAGAATTGAACCTTGGACATTGGTGGAAATTACATACTATCTACCATATAAACTACATAAGATGCCTTGAAATGTGGCTTGTTTTATTTTAAATATAAATGTGGCCTATAGATTCTTTATGTGCCTCAAAGGATGGACGGGGCCGGGTTGCTTCTCTCACCTATTGTTTCATTTTTATCATTGCTTTTGTTAATAATTTTTTTGCTAGAGACATCCGTTAAAAGGTGCTTTAAGCTTGCCTTGAGTTGTAACCCACTAAAGCAAAAAGATCACGCTGTAGACATCTCCCAACTGCCAGCAAGAAGCATCATACATTGATTAACGCCTCATGACAGAAAAAAACAAGTGACTAGAGCTGGGAAGGGGTCAAACCCGTCTCACTTGACCCGCCTATGCGTGGATTGTGTCAGTTTTTTAAAAAAATCTGATCTGTATAACTTTCAAAAAAGAATTATATCCGTATCTATCCCACCAAAATTTGCAGGTAATATGTGGAACATGCGAGTATTTTTCAATATAATAAAAATATAGATTTTAATTATATATTATTTAAAAATAATAATAATAACAAAATATTTATAATTAAAATAATATAAATATTTTATATATATTTTTCAAAAATAAAATTTTATTTTTATTTAAAAAAGAAATTGTGGATTGGCGGATATTCACAAATAAATTTTGATCAATCTGCATCCGTCCCGCTTAAAATAAATTTAATCCACCACACTTGCACCTGCACCTACAATTCAATTTTTTCAAATCGCTCAATCCGCAGTCACCTCACAGCGGGTTAAATAGGGCATAATCCGCAGATTTTGATTAAAAATTCCAGCCCTATGAGTGACAAACAAACAGTCGAGAAGATTTAATGTCACTGTCGATTCACGTGATCAATAAATCACACTTTTTGATAATTTCTTAATAGAGGAACTTTCTTTTACTGTTTAAAAAATGTGATTAACTAGATAGTACCGTTGTCCCTAAAATTTGGAATATAGATTTAAACTTACCAAAATATTTAGAGATAATGGTATAGATCTCGAATGTGTGATATCAAATAATAAGAACAGCTCTCTTATTAATCTCTTAAGGAAAATCACTCAAAACCTTAAGCTCTCTCAAAACTCATAAGTTATGCTGCAACTTAGCATCTCCTTGTATATATATTAATAACTCTTAAACTCATTAGGTATAGCATAACTAATATTTCCTAACCCTTTTAGTCAACCATAACTCGGTAGGATTAGGTCCTTAACTTATATTTCAAGTTTCTTTTCCTTTCAAGCTTAATCCAACATTCTCTCCCTTAAACTTGATTTTTGACAAGTCTTTAATAATACTTGTCATCTCCTTTAGCTTCAGTTTTCTGAATGCTTCCATCACAATATCAATTCTATGACTTCTACCAATATTTCCAATAATTGGTATCTCAGCAGTTGCACGTATCTTCATTGCAGTTCCACGAAACAAACAAATATTTTCTTATCTTGTCTTATCATTCTCACACAGCAAGATAGCTCCGGTCTGGTCGTAAGACAGCCGACATTCGTTATGTATCTTGTAGCATCGTTGTCTCTTTTAATTTCAGACTTTGATAGCTTCAACCCATATTCCATCGGTGTATGTATTATACTGTAATTCTCCATTCCACTCTCTTCCAGATCAGTCATGTCTAATTTCAATGACATCTCCCAGATAAAATATTCAACGAACTTCTCCTCTGTTTTTGTGACAAACAGATCATTCTCGCAAACTGCAACAAATCTGAGACAGATACTCACGGTTTTCTTATAAACCGATGACTCTTTGGAACCTTGTTTAAACTACCGATCAAGAATTACTTGATTTCGTTTGTTGCTCCAATCTCTCGTTGTATGTCCTAAACCATACGTCACTTTGCTTCCTCTTCCTTTGAATCGTTTGATCTTGCATGACCACTTTAGACCACATTTCTTACTCCATATAGAAGATCCACTAAACTCCATATGTTTTATGATGGAATGTATTTCATCTTCACAGGCTAGTATTAATGTCTTTAATTCACTTCCCTCTTGGGGGTTTCTTGGCTCATTATTTAAACTTAGCAATAACCTTTCTCCCTCTTCTTCTGCAAGCAACACGTAATCTTCAGGTTTTTACTTTTGGAGCTTTGTCTTCGTGACCTTCTTAATTTCATCTCATCATCAACCATTTTATCTTTATCATTCTCGCTATTATTACCACGAAGGACCATCTCTTCTTTATTGTTGGGGTTGAAATCGGTTACGACGAAATCAACTCTTGAAAGTCCCCAAGAAATATTTCGTGGGAACGAAACTTTCGTGTATATTTTTAAAAAGAGGTTATACGAAGAGTTCTCGAATTAGAAGATCCAATATCTTCAACAAATGACTTTCGGGAAATAACAATGAAAAGGGGAAATGCATCACTAACACTTCTCAAACCGTCAGAACCACCCAAGGAAGGTCGGAGCTCGGTCTTCATGGGCCAGCTTGCCATATGGCGAGATTGTTCTGTGACAATAGGGTTTTTATGTATTTTAATGCAAACTCTATCAAATTAATCCTAAGAACTACTCTTGCCAAGAGAGGTCAAATTGTAGAATTTAGGGATCGAATCCACATGGAGCATTAGCTCACAATAAACTCAATAAAATCGCGATTAAATTAGGCAAATAAATTTATAAGCAGTAAATAAACTATAGCAGATAATTGATTGATTGGTAAGTAAACAATATTACATAGCTAGATTTAGGGTTTTAGGCAGGTGGATTATAGAGGATAGAAGCTAAGGGTATTAATCATAGAACTCGATATCTAATGTAAAAAACGACCAGCTCTCGCTGTGAGTCTAATCTATTGACTAAGTCTGAGTTGTCAGCTCTCGCTTGTTGACACGGAATGACCATCGATCGATGACAATGATCCTGCGTCGATCGATAGTCTCTTAATTCAAGCTTTATGATCTAATTTAATAAGTTCACGAAATTAACTAAATCAACTCTCGTTTTTTCTAGCAATCTAGCTCAATAGGATTAATTCTGGTAATAGACCATGCTCTCGTTTGTGTCAAACTATCCTATGATCAGGGTTCTAGCTAGCTACTCTAGAACACACGCAACAAACACAATTCTATTGATAGATCTAATAATCACCCTAGCAATTATATTGTTTGGCTAATCCATCAAATCGGGAAATCGACATCGATCAACGGCAACCATTCGCCATCAATCAATACTGACCAAGAAGCAGTGTCCGAACTAGATTCAACTGCAAAACGAGAGAAGACATATGGTCATCTTAGACCACACGAGTTCGGAATTTTTTAAGACCCAGAGGGACATGCCCAAAATCTTTATGGGAGATTCATACACATATCCAAGAAGGATGTAGCAGATGCCCTCATTATGGCTAATGGATCGGGTAAATTATTTAGACAACAGCAACAACCATCGATCGACGCACCTATTACAGCGTCGATCAACATGGAGGAGCAGAAGAATGAGACAATCCGTAATGTTCCATACACTTCTAGATCGATCGACAACAGCAGAGTGCATCGATCGACATCACCCCTCCGAAGTTACACAAACTTCGTACTTCCACTGCCTATAATTCAGAAAGTTCATCATCGATCGACAAGATCAACCCAACATCGATCGACTGTTGTTTCGAGTAAGGTGCGAGAGCCTATGATGCAAAGGGCAGAAGAAATTTCTATTGGGAAAAGAAAGATGAGAATGGTAATGCACGAGCTATAGACGGAAGAATAGTGAATGTGCAAACTAAAGACATTAGAGCAGTTCTAGAGAGAGCTACTATGTTTGAGCAGAGCTAGATATGTTTACTAGAACATGCAACAAGGATCAATATGTCTATGGAGAATCAAAGAACATACAGTAGAGCAGAGATTGATGATATTGTGCATGAGATCTACAAAGCTCAAGATATGTCACTGGATGATTTCACAAGAGGCTTGATGATGTCTACTATCATATAGACAACTGCCTCACCGGTTTGACTACACGCATGGATGAGATAAAGCAAGATTTGGATAATATACAGAGACAACATGCGATTGGGACAGACGAACTGGCATTGATCGACGGTACCCTACTACCATCGATCGACACTGAAGCCAACAGACAGAAGACAACAACAAAAACACAATTGGAAGATAGGTTCGATGAGATTGCTTTTTCTTAGCGCCTAATAAAGGAAGAGATTTTTCAACAGTTGGAAGATATATCAGAGACTACAACTACCAGACTTAGAATGCTACATCGCAGTATTGAGAACCTACAAAGGAGAATGCATTCAATGAGGTTGCTAAAGAGGTTATAAGGAATGAGAAAACCAGAAGAGATGAAGCAATGAGGAGCTTCATTGGCACATGGTTTCAGAAGAGCAGAGAACATGTAGACACTTCTTTTCCAAGTGTTGATCCACCTCCATACTAGTCAGAAAGTTCACAACGTTGCACTTAAGACTATAAGTCTATAACCAAGCGCTGAGTGGGAGGCAACCCACTGCTTAGTAAGTTTTTAACTAGTTTTTGATTATATTAGTATAATTTTGGATTTTATTTTATTATTGCAGGATATAAAAAAAAATCTGAGAAAGATTGTATGCACAGAGCATCGACTGACACTTGATCAGTGTCGATCGACAGAGTAACCCTAGTATTGATCGATCACCACTTAACTGTGTCGATTGACGGTCACCATCAGCAAGCATGTATATAGTTTTTCCTTGTTAAATTTGGTCCTTTTGATTTATTTTCTTCACCAATCTCAGACTGCATAACACTAGTGATAGTTTTGTTTAAGTCTAGGGGAGGTTTACTGATATTGTGTTCTACTTTGAGTTTTACTTATTCTAAAAAAAAACTTACAGGTGCAACATCGATCGATTTTGAAGAATCAACATCGATCGACCATGGATCGCGAACATCAATCGACCCCACCTGCCTACCATCAATCGAAACTCTTTTACAAAGAGAGTTATCAAGTTTTCTACTTAAACTATTTACTTGTGATTTAATTTTTCCTAACCAATCTGGGACGAATTACACTGGGACAGTGTAATTTAAGTCTGGAAGAGGTTCGCTAATGCTATTTGATTTGTTTTGAGTTTTATTTGCTATATATATAAGTTTTCACAAAGTTTTATTAAGTCAAGAAAGGGACTATGACCAAGATTTATTATTGACTAACCACACTTTAGCACCATTCTTAGAAGGTTGTTTGCAGATATTACTAGAGATACCAAAGTGGATCATCATGCCACTATATCACATTTGCTTAGAAAGTTTGAAGGAACCGAAGCTGACTTCCAACACTAATCTTGACATTAGTTGCTTGCTTTGGGGTTTGGTATACACTGGATCGGATTTCTTCTGCAAATTTGTAGGTACAAGTCATTGCACCTTTGGTTCCCTTCTATCTCTCTCTCTTCAACATCTACCTAAAAGCTTAAAAGATTGAGATGACTTCCTGAGATGCAGAGGGGTAGGTACATTACTAATGACTTCACTATTGTAGTTCGGAGGAATGATCACACATTGTTGGAAGTGAGGGGTAGGTAAATTACCAATGACCCCACTATTCGCTTTCAACTTTGCCAAAAAAAAAGAGAAAAGAGAAAATCGAAAATAGGATGGCAAGATGGACTGTATCAGCATCATTGTCCATTAAGTTTGAGATCTAAAAAGATTCAGAGAAGAGAGAGAAAAGAGGGAAGAAAGGGATCAGAGAAAACTTTGTGTTTGGTTGTCTAGAATTGCAGGGGTAAGAGTCCATGTGTCCTTTGATCGATACTCCCAAGGTAAAGCCTGCACTTTTATTTTATGAAACAGAACAAGGATGCGACGTCAGAATGAAGGATATTATCTGACTCTAAAGGATCCTAATGGGAGACTATTAGTAAAATTACTAAGATCACCAAATAGGCTTTATAAACTAAAGCTTCAAATTGGTAGAGCAGCTTGTCTACACGCAAGAATGTAGGAGGAACCTTGGAGATGGCATGCGAGACTCGGCTATATCAGCTTTAAAACAATAAGATCCATGGCAACCAAAGGAATGGTTTGTGGCTTACCGGAGATCCAAGAAGAAAAGCAACTCTGCAACTCTTGTTTGGTAGGAAAGCATACTCGTCAATCTTTTCCTAAAGCATCTACATATAGGTCTTCGCGTGCGTTAGAGCTTCTACACGCAGACTTATGTGGTCCAATCTCCCCTGCAACTCTCTCCAAAAACCGATACGTCTTTGTCTTTATTGATGACTGCACTAGGTACATACGGTCTATATTACTAAAAGACAAGAGTGAGGCTTTCGGTAAGTTTAAAACGTTTAAGTCTAGAACCTTGTTAAAAAGGACTTTAATAAAAAGGACTTTAAAAAGGAGATAATAACATTAAGAATGGACAGAGGAGGTGAATTTACTTCACAAGAGTTTCAAGACTACTGCAACAATAATGGGATAAGGAGACACTTGACAGCTCTGTATACTCCACAGCAAAACATTGTAGTTGAACGGAGAAACCGCACACTAATGGAGATGATTCACACCATACTAAAAGTGATGAGTATGCCAAATTACATGTGGGTAGAGGCTGTTCGACATGCCACCTATTTGATCAATAGAGTTCCAACCAGATCTTTAAAAAATCAAACTTCCTATGAGTGTATAAGAGGAAAGAAACTGAGTCTATCTCACTTGAGAGTATTCGGTTGTATGGCGTATGCAAAGATTGATTCAGGTCAACTCAGGAAGTTTGATGATAGATCACATGCTCTGGTTCATCTTGGTATTGAACCCGGATCCAAAGCCCATCGTCTTTACAATCCTATCGTTAGGAGAATCATTGTGAGTTGAGATGTGATCTCCAATGAAAAGGCTTGCTAGAATTGGAAGGGAGCTGATAATGAATCTGAAGCTGAACCAGGAATGTTCCACATGTCGTGGGGGATTACAGAGGACAATGGAAGCGGGCCCTTTGTAGTCAGAGTCCAGCATGAGGATACAATTGCAGAAACAGAGACACAGACCAGCGAAACAGAGCAGATCGACTTTGATGGAATTGATGAAGACGATACTACACATGAGTTTAGGTGTTAGAACATGCTGTTTTGTGGTGGAGGTAAGCGTGTTTAGGGTTACCTTTTTTTATAGAGGATGCATGATATCACACAAAATAGCAAGAGAGGATACTTCTATTGATGTCCACAGTCTCTACTTGTTTTGCTTGCTCTCATTCCCCTGCTCCTTCACGACTTGGCGTCCACTCTTTTGATGGACCATTCCAGTGGCTCATGTTCTTCTTCCTTCCCCTTCTGTATCCCCTTGTTCTCATTTATTTTATTTTTTTTTCAAAGAAATTTTTTTTTAGACATAATATGAAACAAGGATGATGTGAAAGAGAGGGAGGTAATACGTGGAGATTTTCGTGCCACTGGTGATCCCAATTGCTGACCATTCTGGTTCTTTTTTCCCTTGTTCTCTTTTCCTTTCTCTAAAACAGAGCAACCATATTGGAGCAGTTGCTCCTTGGCTTTGCATGCTCTCTTCAATTACCTCACTTCTTTTCAGCAATAGCGAGTAAGAGGCTGCGTCGATCTTTTCATCTCCGACATTTTTGCACATATATGCAAATATGACACTGAAATAACAAAATGCATGAAGGTGGAATAAAGGTTAAGGTTCAAGGTGGGAACTAGCTAAAGATGAGGTAGCCACTAAGGATCAACGAGAGGGGTAAAAAGGAATAAGATGTCCTGAGTGTAAGTTCGTTTCCCTAATCTAATGCTCACAATACGAAGAATTTCAGTCAATATTAGGTTCATATAAAGGTAGAGCAAGATCTTTCCAATGTAACCTCAACAAGCCAAAATCTTCTGGAGAAATGTGAGTTAAAGTCAGGGTGTTCCACGTCCACATGTGTGTCTTTCGTCACTGCTAAGTACACTGAATAAGATAAATTGAAACACGAGGTGGTTAATAAACATCACACAATAAGGTCCTAATTCGCACAAAGTTTTGACTGACTCGATCCTAACAAACTGACTCAATAAAAATCAAAAGACTCGACATAAAATCTGACATAAATCCAAACAAGCAGAAACAAAGGAAATTGGTACACATAAATACCTCCCCCAGACTTTTTTCACACTGTTTATGGTGTGAAAATAAATTCAAGGAAGGCCAAATAAAGTAGAGTTCAGATGGATAAGACAAAGGTAAGGAAGGGGTAGGTTACTCAGTCCGTCTCCTCGCTGTCAGACTGTCCAGGCTGCCTCCTGTTCATGCGCCTGCAAGAACCCTCAGCGGATGGCTCTGCTCTACCTGCCTGCTCTCCTCCAGTACGCTGCTCCTCTCTGGCTGATCCTGTGCGTGGAGGCTGGAAACAGCTGCTAGTCATTACTCGCAGAATCCTCTTCATGAGGCTGTTGTTCTTGCGATGTGAATCCACCATCCAGCGCATGTACGTCTCTGCATCAGGATTGTCAACAAGTCGTACACATCATCTGCAAAATGGGTCCGAATCGGGGTCATATCTTCCACATAGTCCATGTGGTCGTCTGGTGAAGGCGGTGTTGCTCGCGGATTGGCACAGAGAAACTAGGGACAAGGCAGGAACATGATGTTGTCAAACACCTCCAAGCCAGTGGTGGAAGTCTGAGGGAGCTTGCAGTAGAGAGCATTCCCTTCTCGATCCTGAAAGTTGTAAGTGTCATCATCCCGCAAAATGTTGCAGTGGATCAGGTAGGGAATGTCGATGAACTCCGGCGTGGCGTTGAAGGTGTAGGGGGTGAGATCAAGCCCGAATTGCCTAAACAAAGGTGTGAGCAAGCTGCCGCATCGCTCTGTCGACCTTGCTCCATCTCTCTGGAGCACTCTGGTCTTCTTCTCCACGGGCATCTGAGCGATGACAAGACCGGGTTCCGTCGTCAGCCAAGCTAGTGGGATGCCAACATTTGTAGCCATGATCTCGACCTTAATCCTTGCGTAGAGCATCTGAAGCTCTCCATTTGTCACTTTTGCAGTGACCTTTTTCGCGAATATGAGGTTGATGAGCACCTTGGCAACGATCCTGAGAGTAGGGTTGCGGATTTGGGATTGGATCGCCGATCTGGACTTGAACTCCACTGATGCAATGAGTTTCCAAAATAGTTGGGTAGGTGGGAACTTCTTTGGGGAAGAAATCCCCTTCGACTCAGTCTCCATTTCGTACAGTGCAGTGAACTCGTCCATAGAGAGCTGGTATCTCCTTCCTCTAGCAAAGAAGGAGAGCAAGGCAGTGTCAAACGTAGGATGGTCAGGCTCTTCATACACGATCGTAGTTGTGGCAAGATACTGCCTAACCAAATCAGGTAACAGGGTTTGGCTCTCATAGCATAGGCCGACAATTCCCACTGCTCCAAGAACAGCATGCACATCCTCGTGGAGACCAATGTGGCAGAGTGATCCCGGGTGAACAAAACGCGTAGGAGCAATCGTCACGTCTAGGAAGGCATTTTAGTGACGAGAATCAGACCGGTCCCAACTGTCGACTGAGAGAGATGGTAGAGCAGGATCGTTGATGTTTATTTTTTCTCCTTCCTTGTGCGGCCATGGGTATGTTCCCGAGGACTCGACATCCTGAGAGGCAGAAGCTGATGCTTGTGCTCCGCGGGTGGATGACTTAAAGATTGCTTTGGTTCTTAGAGGCATCTACAAAACAAAGATGACAAAAAGTTATCTTTGTTCGTTGGGGAGACTTAGGAAAAGATGGAAACTTTTTCTTATTTGTGAAGTTTCTCAACAATTTCATGCTTTTCCAAGAGTCCCCTAATCAATGAACTTCCAAATCCAAGAACAAAGCATCATTCAATCGATTTCAACAATGAACCCAAAGACCTCAAATCGCATGATCTAAATCACCTAATCGATTTCATAGACCATTGTTCCAATTTCTTTTTCAATCCTAGCAGCAAAAGAAGTGGTCGATTTATAGTAATGAAACCCTAAACCGATCTATCAAGCATGAAAGAAATCAAAGAGCAAAAGCCCCTTCTCCATTCGCGATTTGGATGTTCAAAAAGAGGCGATTAGGGTTCTTACCGTGATCGATTTTGGGAGATGATTGCACGGATGATAAGGGCTTGGTTTTTAATCCAAGTTAGAAACGCTGACCATTCACAATGAATTCTCCTCCTTTTGTGTCCAGCAACACGACGGCTCCATAGGGTCGAACCTCCTTGATTTTGAAAGGTCTAAACCACCTTGATCTCAACTTGCCGGTGAACAGCTTCAGCCTGGAATCAAAGAGCAAGACATGATCATTCGGTTCAAAGTTTATGAGAGCTCAAAATATACAAGGAAAGAACCAAGGCTCACCATAACAACAAGATCATGCTGCCTTGTACTCCAACTCCACTGGTAGGTGACAAGCTTTTCCATAGACCAAGTTGTAGGGGTGGTCCCAAGAGGTGTCTTATAGGTTGTTTTGTACGTCCAATGAGCATCATCCAGCTTGACGGACCAGTCTTTGTGCGTGGTGCTCACTGTCTTCTGCAGAATGCTCTTGATCTCCTTGTTGGAGACTTTGACCTGGCCACTAGTCTGCGGATGATAAGGAGTAGCCACCTTGTGCTTGACACCATTTTTTCGCAGCATTATCTCAAAAATCTTGTTGATGAAATGGCTTCCTTCATCGCTTATGAACACTCTAGGTATCCCAAATCTTGTAAAGATCACTGATTTGAACATCTTGAGCACCACTCTTGCATCATTTGTGGGACTAGCCAGCGTTTCAACCTACTTAGACACATAGTTGACAGCCACTAGTATGTACTCATTCTTGAAGGATGGGAGAAAAGGTGCCATGAAGTCTATTCTCCATGAATCAAACACTTCAATCTCCAAGATGAAGTTATGTGGCATCTCATTTCTCCTATTGATGTTCCCTTGCCTTTGACATGTATCACACCTAGAGAAAAAGGCGTGCGCATCTTAGAACATGGTGATCCACCATAACCTGGCTTGGAGCATCTTTGACACTATTTTGAAAGTTGCAAAGTGCCCTGCATATGAAGAGACGTGGCATTGATTTAAAATCCCTGGAATCTCAGCTTCAGCCATACAATTTCTAAAAACTCCATCTTTACAATGCCAATAAAGGTATGGCTCATCCCAAAAGTAGTGGCGCGCATTCTTTAGGAATTTTCTCTTCTCATTTCCAGTAATCTTCATTGGTTCTTTCTCAGCAGCTAAGAAATTTGTAATCTCGGCAAACCATGGCAGGTGTGGGTACCTCTTCTTGATTGCGGCAACTGAGTGCTCTTGGTTTTTGGAGCAGTCGGTAGGGAGCAGCCGTGCGGTTGGTCGGCTTAGATCAACGGAATAAACCTGCTCCACAAGAAGAGTATCGTTCGGAGTTGTTTCTTCATCAATCTTCATTATGGATAAGTGATTCTGCAACCCCATTTTCAATCCCTTTTTTGTCCTTGATCTCAAGGTCGACCTCCTGGAGTAGGAGTATCCACCTCAATAAGTGTTGTTTTGCGTCTTTCTTTACCAACAAATACCTCAAGGCAGCATGGTCTGTGTGCACCACCACTTTAGAACCTACTAGGTAGGACCTAAATTTTTCAAAGGCAAAGACAATTGCCAGCAGCTCCTTCTCAGTAGTTGCATATCGGCATTGAGCTTCGTCTAAGATCATGCTCGCGTAGTAGATCACGTGCAGATTCTTATCCTTTCTCTGCCCCAAGACTGTTCCTACTGCGAAATCACTGGCATATGTCATGATCTCAAAAGGGAGGTCCCAATTCGGTGGTTGCACAATTAGAGCGCTGATTAAAGCTCCCTTAATCGTGTGAATAGCAGCCAAGCAGTCATCGTCAAATTCGAACTTGGTCTCCTTGCAGCGCAACTCAGTGAGTGGTCTCGATATCTTGGAGAAGTCCTTGATGAATCTCCTGTAGAGTCCATGGTTGTAGGCTCATCATCACCTCAGTCTTGGCTTTATCCACCTTAATACCTTGCTCCGAAATCTTGTGACCAAGGACAATCCCTTTGCGGACCATGAAGTGGCATTTTTTCGGACCAAGTGTTTCTCTTCACACCGTTGCAACACCCTGGACAAGTTCGACAAACACACAGAAAAAGAGTTTCCAATAGACACTGAAATCGTCCATAAAAACTTCCATAATATCCTCGATTAGATCAGTGAAAATGGACATCATGCATCGTTGGAAAGTTCATGAAGCATTGCATAGACCAAAAGGCATTCTCATGTAGGCGAATATTTCATATGGGCATGTGAACGTCTTCTTCTCCTGATCATCTGGGTGGATAGGAATCTGAAAGAAACCTGAATAATCATCTACAAAGCAGTAATATGGGTGATTAGCCAATCTATCAAGCATTTGATCAATGAATGGAAGTGATCCTTGCGAGTTGCAGTATTTAATTTATGAAAATCAATGCTCATGCGATGACCAGTGACTGTTCTAGTATGAATTAATTCATTCTTATCATTTGAAATCACAGTGATCCCACCCTTCTTAGGACATGAACATGATTAACCCATTTGCTATCAGAAAATCGCATAGATTACTCCAACCTCTAGAATTTTCATTATCTCTTTCTTTACAACTTCTTTTAGATTCGGGTTTAACCTTCTCTGATGCTCTATAGAAATCATCAATTCATCTTCCAAATGTTTTATGTGCATGGATAAATCAGGTGAAATTCCAGGAATATCATCTAGGAATACCCTAGTGCCCTTCGATACTTCTTAAGTTCACACAGGAGCAAGGCAGTTTCCACATTGTTCAACTTGAAATTAACAATTACAGGATATGTGGAATTTGGACCGAGAAATGCGTACCTGAGCCCAGTGTCAAGGAATTTAAGCTTGATCTTTGGACCTTTCAACTCGCTCCATGGGTCGTCGGTCTGGCTTTCAGGAGCACCTATATTTCTGGAAACAATTGTTCCAACTTAGTTGCTCTTGTCTCCTTCCTTGCTCTCTCCCAAACTGAGATAGGCGACCATTTTCTCAATTCATTTGCTTGAATCCAGCATCTTTTCATACCCATCAGCATCCACATTCAGAATATTATGCTCGTCTCAGCTCGGATCAAGGCGACTTCTAGTGGATCTTCAGCTAGGATTTCCTCAATCATGCCTTCTTGACGTTCCAACGCATCATCTTCATCCACTGTAAAGGTCTGACCGTCTAGCATTGGTCTCTTGAGCAGCTTGTTCATCTCAAGCATCTTTTTGCACTTCATCTCCTTGCGATCCTTGCGAAATTTTTTGGTGGAACAGGGTAAGGAATCTTGGGTGTGTAGACACGAGCAGAAGGAATCTCAGTAGGGATTTCTGGATTAGCCCCAGTAGAATGTTCTGAACCGTTCTTGACGCCTGGAGCATCCTTGGTAGATTGCTTTGATTTCTTTTGCTTACCTTTCTCTGTTGTAGTAAATCTTCTAGGTACCGAATTAGAGAGTTGTTTTCCACTTCTCAGCTCAACTGCATTACAATCCCTGGGATTTTTGTCAGTTTTTCCAGGAAGAGTACCATGCTGCCTCTTGACACTCTCATCTGTTTGAGTAAGATGGACATCAATCTGCCTCATATGGCTGGTCACAGTATCATGCTTGGTGTTTAGCTCAGTGAACATGTTGTCCATCATTGTGTTGATGTCAGCGGTGACCTGGTTCAATGCCTTGACTTGAACATGTTGGCTATGCAGTAGCTGTTGCATCATGTTGCTCAGATTTTTCAGCTCGTCATGTTGGTTGCTCCCGGAATCCGGAGCAGCCTGTCGGTTGTTCTGCGTTTTTTGTTGGTTATGGAATATGTTATGAGCTTGACTGAAGACAAAGGTTTTTCCCTGAAAATTTTGGGAGAAGCTCTTCTGGTATCCTGTTCCTTGAGCGTGGTTGTTTTGTGTCTGATCACCAGTGTTCTCCACGTTGTTGCTCCTATAGGAGAACAACTGTGGGTTGTTCTGACGTTGAAGTTCTGAACATAATTCCCCTGCACATATCCCTGTCCATTGAAATAGCTAACTTCTTGCTGGTAATCTGCTTTTTTCTCAGTTTCTGGAGCATCTTCTGCAGTGATCTGAATCTGATCAGTCGTCTCTTCCTCCAACATAAAAACTTTCCCTTGGTTGTTCTTCAGCAATAAATCAACCTTGGCAGATAATTCCTTCTTTCACTTGGTATAGAAACTGTTCACCTTCATGGAACGGTCGTTTTCCTGGTTTTTATAAGTTCTTGTAAATAGTTTTATAAACCCATTTGTCGTCTCTTTCACTAACAGAGACTCGGTTTTATAGTGATTAATACATAAGAGTATTACATATTATCTTAAGATTCCAGATAATATATAAGCGGATAATACATAAGAGTATTACAGTGATTAATAATATGATTTTATAAACCCTATATAAACTCTTATACATAAGAGTATTACAATGATTAGTAATGCAATTTATAAGTTTTGTTATAATAAAGTTTTGTTATAAATTTATAAATTTATAGATAATACATAAGAGTATTACATTGATTAATAATACAATCTATACTATCTTTTATTTATAAGGTTTTTATAAGATTTTAATATAATTTCTGTAATAATGCTTTTATTATAATATATTTTACAAGTTTTTATAAGCTTTTATAAATAGTTATATAAATAATTATATGGTTCATAAATGGTTTTATAAACCTTTATATAGATGAACGGGTTTAAGTTTCAGTCTCTAGTTCGTGTTTGTAAACTAAGAATATAATTCATATGGTTTTATAATTCTTTATAAATAGTTATATAAATATTTATATGGTTCATAAATAGTTTTATAAACTTTTATAAATAGTTATATAAATATTTATATGTTTTATAAACTTTATAGTTTTTTATAAACACTATATAAACTCTTCAAACCCAATTAAAACCTTTTATAAACCCTTACAAATCTTATATAAACTTATTTAAGCCTTTTATAAAACTTTATAAACCCTTATAAATTCTATAAAAAATCTTTATAAACACTTGTAAGTGATTTTGTAAAACCTTTATAAATTCTTATAAACCATTATAAACATTATATACATTTTGTGATGACTTGGTGTTTGGATTTATTTAATTTTGGCGGGAAAATTCATTCTCCTTCTTGCCATTGTCTAATATTAACATTTAGAATTTTATATATAGTCTTTCCTTAGAAAATAATTATCTTAATTAAATAGCCTTTCCTTAAAAATTCATTATCTTAATTAGGGATTGTTGCTGAGCGAGTCAGTGAAGAAGTGGAACATGCTTTAGCGTAATTAGGCACTGCTAGGTTTTACCGGAAGCTAAACTCAAAAATTTTCATTGTATCTTAATGGCTCTTCATATCTGACATGATGGTTCCTTAGATTTCTTACTAATTTTCAGTTATGGGTCTTCTCCAAAGCGAATCCTTCTAAATCCCTCACCATCCATATCTCTCTACTTCTTTCTTAGTTCTCTCTAGTTATATTTGAATCCTGTTATCAAAATCGAAAAAGATGGTGTTCACAAGGCGTGCAGCTGCTGCTCTCGCAGAGAAGAAGGAAGATATAGTTGAGAAGAATGATATCATCATCGAAACATATCCCGATATATGAACTACATTCTAGGTTATTATTAAAGGAAAAGGATTTGAAAACTCTTGGTATGGTGCAAAGCTTATTGAATACATGGAAAAGGAAAAATACCTTGTGGAATATGATACATTGTTAACTCGAAATGGAAAAGCCATTTGAGGGAAGAGATCAATATCTCCCAGATAAGGCCGCTACCCCCACAGCTCGGGTTCTCGAATAGTACGTTCGCAAAGTCTGAAAAAGTCAATGCTTTGTATAGTGATGGATGGTGGGTCCGGGTGATTACAAAGGTTTTTCCAGACTCATAGTACAAGGTTTACTTTAAGGAGACTTCCGAGACGCTAAAATTTCATTGTTCTCAACTGAGGCCATCATGAATGGTCTCACTGTAGATGGATAACGGTAGGAAATGCTCACATTTTTGGTTAAACTTCTTACAATTCTGTCTCTTTCTTCTTTTGACATACATTTAAACTTATAGTTCTTGGATATGAAATGTTTCAAAAGTACGGTCTGACTTTGGTATCCTTATTATTTGCCATTGTTGCTAACCTTGTTTGGTCACATATTTATGTTGTAGGATGAAAGGCAATGTGCTAAGCTCATTAAACCTGAGAACAAAGTATCGCCCAATGATGATGCTCATAATCTCATTGACAAAGGAAAGAACAATATTGAAACAGCTCATGTATATATCTTTTGGTTAAGCTATTGTAGAATCTTTAATGGAACTAAGTTTTTATGTGTGTGCAGATGAATTTGGCATGGCTGTCATGGAGCTTTTCGATGAATCTGCAAATCACTCAGTTTCACTAGGTTTCTCTTCTTATCTTGCCTCTATTAGCTACCTTCACAAATCAAGTGTCTTGGTTTTATCAAATCTCTTTTTTATTACATCAATTTAATACTTTCTTTGTTTTTAACACTTGGAAGACATCTTTTATGTGTTGTAGATTTGTTGTTCATAGTTCAATATGTTTCGGGTGATTCTATTTACGTTGAGTTGACTCTCATTTTGTTGAGGTATTATAAACCCTTATAAATGATTTATAAATGATTTTTAAATATTTACAAATGATTTGTAGACTTTTACAACCATATATATTATTTATTATCCTTTAAAATGATTTCTAAACCTTATATATTTCTATAAATGATTAACATATATTTATAAACTCCTATAATATTTGGAATAAACCCTTATAAATAGATTTATAAACTCTTATAAATAGATTTGTAAACTCTTATAAATAGATTTATAAACTCTTATAAATAGATTTATAAACTCTTATAAATAGATTTATAAACCTTGTAAGTTAATTTATAAACACTTATAAATAAATGTATAACCTCTTATAAATAGCTTATAAGTTCTTGTAAATAGTTTTATAAACCCATTTAAATAGTTTTATAAACCTTTATGAATAGTTATATAAATATTTATATGTGTACGGATGGTTATGTGAAAACGAGGAGGAAAAAATATTGTAGAACAAGCCTCACTATTTAGCAGTAGAATTTTCCTTGCTACTGTCCATTCCAGCACCAGAATCAAAGACTAAAATCTGATCTACGAGAACTTCCACACTGCAAAAACTATGGCAGTGTGGATATTTTTGTAGATCGGTTTTCAGTCTTTGATTCTGGTCCTTGAGTGGACAATAGCGAGGAAAGTTGTATTGCAAAATGGTGAGGCTTGTTATGCAATGATTTTTGTTTCTTAAAATGCTAACAAAACATGAAAGGTATTGTTACAAAATACTAATAGTAATGATTTTTTAGAGACGTCGATAGAGATACTTAGCCAAAACATCAACTGGCTTGGTTGAGTCAATATTTTCTCATTTCCCCTTACCGGATTTTGATTCTTGCAAGTTAATCCGTTGCAATCCAAGCAGATCTCAGTAATATAAATTTGTGCGCATTTCATTTATTGCAGGTTTTTAATTGTTTTTAGTTTAGGGCTACAGCGTAAAATTTCGGGTATATAGGGTAAAAATACCCGTTTCAGCTAAATTAGACCCGAAAACAGGTAAACCCGACCCGAGAAAATAAAACCGACCCGAAATAGATGAATTTTACCATAAATAGGACCCAATAACCCGAAAACTGATCCGAAATTTTTAAGAACCAAAAAATACCCGGGTATTACCGGATCCTAGACTCTAAGACCCAAAGGACCTGAACTCGAAAAGACCCGACCCCAAAAGGACCCGAATACCCATGCCTATGAAAACCAATTTATATGTGATATTTATGAAAAATAATATATTAACTTTTGAAAAACTTGATTCCATGTGTTAGGCAAGCAACAACATCTCGTGGGAAAAGAGAAGTTTTGTTGATTAATTTTATGTTCTAAATGTACATATGCGCTTATCAAATGAATGTAAAGGAATAAGTACGTTTAGGTCCGCAACATAAACATACATGCACGTTTATGTGAATTCATTTCTGTTTTTTTAACAAATAATATTTTTACTTATGAAAACCCGTCAATTTATATGTGATATTTATAAAAAATAATATTGAACTTTTCAAAAACTCTATTCTATGTGTTAGGCAAGCAACATCATCCCGTGGGAAAAGAGAAGTTTTGTTGATTAATTTTATGTTATAAATATCATGTGCGTTTATCAAATAACTGTAAAGGAGTAAGTACGTTTAGATCCGCAACTTAAACGTGCATATATGGTTATGTAATTTAATTTCTGTTTACTGAAAAATTATATTTTTACTTATGAAAATCCATCAATTTATATGTGATATTTATAAAAAATAATATTTAACTTTCAAAAAACTATATTCTATGTGTTAGGCAAGCAACATCATCCCATTGGAAAAGAGAAGTTTTGTTGATTAATTTTATGCCATCAACGTACATGCCCGTTTATAAAATAAATGTAAACGAACTTGTACGTTTAATGCTGCAACATAAACGTGTATGTACATTTATGTGAATTCATTTCTGTTTTTTGACAAATAATATTTTTACTTATGAAAACTCATGAATTTATATGTGATATTTATAAAAAAATAATATTTAACTTTCGAAAAACTCTATTCTATGTGTTAGGCAAGCAACAACATCCTAATGAAAAGAGAAATTTTGTTGATTAATTTTATGCCATAAACGTAAATGTCCATTTATGTGAAAAACCTACACGAACAAGTACATTTAGTCCTGCAACATAAATGTATATGTACGTTTATGTGAATTCATTTCTGTTTTTTTAACAAATAATATTTTTACTTATGAAAACCCATGAATTTATATCTGATATTTATGAAAAATAATATTTAACTTTTTAAAAACTCTATTCTATGTGTTTGGCAAGCAACAACATTCCGTTAGAAAAGAGGAGTTTTGTTAATTATTTTTATGCCATAAACGTAAATGTCCATTTATGAAAGAAACCTATACAAACAAGTACGTTTAGTCCTGCAAAATAAACATAACTGTATGTTATGTGAATTCATTTCTGTTTTTTGACAAATAACATTTTTACTTATGAAAACCGATGAATTTATATGTGATATTTATGAAAAATAATATTTAAGTTTCGAAAAACTCTATTCTATGTGTTAGGCAAGCAACAACATCCCGTTGGAAAAGAGAAGTTTTCTAGATTAATTTTATGTCATAAACGTACATGTCCTTTTATGAAAGAAACCTACACAAACAAGTATGTTTAGTCCTGCAACATAACATTTATGTGAATTCATTTCTGTTTTATGACAAAAAATATTTTTACTTATGAAAACCCATGAATTTATATATAATATTTATGAAAAATAATATTTAACTTTCGAAAAACTTTATTCTATGTGTTAGGCAAGCAACAGTATCCCGTTGGAAAAGAGAAGTTTTGTTGATTAATTTTATGCCATAAACCTACATGTCCATTTATGAGAGAAACCTACACGAACAAGTACATTTGGTCCTGCAAAATAAATGTATATTTACGTTTATGTGAATTCATTTCTGTTTTTTGACAAATAATATTTTTACTTTTGTAAACCCATGAATTTATATGTGATATTTATAAAAAAATAATATTTAACTTTCAAATAACTTTATTATATTTGTTAGGCAAGGAGCAGCATCCCGTTGGAAAAGAGAAGTTTTGTTGATTAAATTTATGCCATAAACGTATATGTCTATTTGTGAAAGAAATCTACACGAACAATTATGTTTAGTCCTGCAATATAAACGTATATGTACGTTTATGTGAATTCATTTTTTTTTAACAAATAATTTTTTTACTTATAAAAACCCATGAATTTATATGTGATATTTATGAAAAATAATATTTAACTTTTTTAAAACTCTATTTTATGTGCTAGGAAAGCAACAACATCCCGTCGGAAAAGAGGAGTTTTCTTGATTAATTTTTTGCCATAAACGTACATGTCCTTTTATGAAAGAAACCTACAGAAACAAGTATGTTTAGTCCTGCAACATAACATTTATGTGAATTCATTTCTGTTTTTTTGACAAATAATATTTTTACTCATGAAAACCCATGAATTTATATGTGATAATTATGAAAAATAATATTTAACTTTCAAAAAACTCTATTCTATGTCTTAGGCAAGCAATATCATCCCGTTGGAAAAGATAAGTTTTGTTGATTAATTATATGCCATAAACATACATATCCATTTATGCAAGAAACCTACACGAACAAGTACGTTTAGTCCTACAACATAAACATGTATGTACGTGTATGTGAATTCATTTCTGTTTTTTGACAAATAATATTTTTACTTACGAAAATCCATGAATTTATATGTGATATTTATGAAAAATAATATTTAACTTTCGAAAAACTCTATTCTGTGTGTTAGACAAGCAACCACATCCCATTGGAAAAAAGGAGTTTTGTTGATTATTTTTATGCCATAAATGTGCATGTCCATTTATGAAAGAAACCTACACAAACAAGTACATTTAGTCCTGCAAAATAAATGTATATGTACGTTTATGTGAATTCATTCTGTTTTTTTTTTACATAATATTTTTACTTATGAAAACCCATGAATTTATATGTGATATTTATGAAATAATATTTAACTTTCGAAAAACTCTATTTTATGTGTTAGGCAAGCAACAACATCCCGTTGGAAAAGATGAGTTTTGTTGATTAATTTTATGCCATAAACGTACATGTCCATTTATGAAAGAAACCTACACAAACAAGTATGTTTAGCCCTGCAACATAAACGTAAATGTACGTTTATGTGAATTCATTTCTGTTTTTGCAGATTGATCGAAAATCTCCCTGACAGCCATGCCAAATTAATCTGCACACACATAAAGAGAGATTCTTAGAAACTTAGTTCCATTAAAGATTCCACAATAGCTTAACCCAAAGATATATACATGACTTGTTTCATTATTGTTCTTTCCTTTGTCAATGAGATTATGAGCATCATCATTGGGCGATACTTTGTTCTCAGGTTTAATGAGCTTGGCACATTGCCTTTCATCCAACAACATAAACATGTGACCAAACAACATGAGTAACAATGGCAAATAATAAGGATACCAAAGTTAGACCGTACTTTTGTAGTCAGACCCTAAACCCTAAACCTTAAACCCAAATTCATTTGCACACACATAAAGAGAGATTCTTAGAAACTTAGTTCCATTAAAGATTCCACAATAGCTTAACCAAAAGATATATACATGACATGTTTCAGTATTGTTCTTTCCTTTGTCAATGTGATTTTGAGCATCATCATTGGGCGATACTTTGTTCTCAGGTTTAATGAGCTTAGCACATTGCATTTCATCCTACAACATAAACATGTGACCAAACAAGGTGAGCAACAATAGCAAATATTAAGGATACCAAAGTCATACCGTACTTTTGAAACATTTCATATCCAAGAACTATAAGTTTAAACGTATGTCAAAAGAAGAAAGGGATAGAATTGTAAGAAGTTTAACCAATAATGTGAGCATTTCCTACTGTTATCCATCTGCGATAAGACCATTCCTGATGGACCCTCAGTTGTGAACAATGAAATTTTAGTGTCTCAGATGTCTCCTTAAAGTAAACCCCGTATTATGAGTCTGGAAGAACCTTTGTAATCACCCCGACCCACCATCCATCACTATACAAAGCATTAACTTTTTCAGACTTAACGAACGTACTATTTGAGAACCCAAGCTGTGGGGGTCGCGGCCTTATCTGGGAGACATTGATCTCTTCCCTCAAAGGACCTTTTCCATTTCGAGTTACCTGTGTATCATATTCCACAAGGCATTTTTTCTTTTTCATGTATTCAATAAGCTTTTCACTATACCAAGAGTTTTCAAATCATTTTCCCTTAATGCTAACCTCGACTGTAGTTCCTATATCGGGATATGTTTCGATGACGGTATCAATCTTCTCAACAATATCTTCCTTCTTCTCTGCGAGAGCAGCAGCTGCACGCCTTGTGACCACCATCTTCTTCAAGTTTGATAACAGAATTCGAGTATAACTAGAGAGAACTAAGATAGAAGTAGAGAGATATGGATGGAGAGCGATTCAGAAGGATTCGCTTTGGAGAAGACCCATAACTGAAAATTAGTAAGAAATCTCAGGAACCATCATGTCAGATATGAAGAGCCATTAAGATACGATGAGAAATTTTGAGCTTACCTTCCGGTAAAACCTAACAGGGCCTAATTTCGCTAAAGCACGTTTCACTTCCTCACTGACCCACTCAGCAACAATCCCTAATTAAGATAATTAATTTCTAAGGAAATGCTATATAATTAAGATAATTAATTTTTAAGAAAAGGCTATATATAAAAGTCTAAGTGCGAATATTAGACAGTGGCAAGAAGGAGAATGAGCTTTCCCGCCATAATTAAATAAAATCAAACACCAAGTCATCACAAAATGTATATAATGTTTATAATGGTTTATAAGAATTTATAAAGGGTTTACAAAATCACTTACAAGTGTTTATAAAGATTTTATATTGAATTTATAAAGGTTTATAAAGGGCTTAAATAAGTTTATAAAAAAATTATATAAGATTTGTAAGGGTTTATAAAAGGTTTTAATGGGTTTTGAAGAGTTTATATAGGGTTTATAAAAAAACTATAAAGTTTATAAAACCATATAAATATTGATATAACTATTTTAAAGTTTATAAAGAAAAGGGAAAAGAGCTTACTTTTTAAAACACATAGTCTAGAGTGTGTACATCAGTTTCTAATGAACAAACTTAAAAAACCAACTTCATACCTAATCATCATCATCATCACAACAGATAAAACAAACATATGACTAGTACGGTGGGTTCTTTCTACTTTTATTCCATACCTAATCTCTTCATCATCTCTCCCAAAGCAGTCAACACTTCTTCTACAACTTTGAAGCTAAGGAACTTGTGGACGACGCTCTCGCAGAAGCAGAGAAACTCGCACCATCGTTCAGGACTCCATTGTTCTCATTACTTATCCTGCGCAAGGATCTTTGCCACCATCTGAACTTTTTGCAGGTGGGTGATATCTTATGAATTTGCATGATTTTAACCATCATTTTGTATATATATTGATCATCTAAATCATCATTTAGACATATTTAGGTTGCATTGCATTACATTTGTCTATATCAGGTTTTGGAGATGATTATTGTTGAGTTTGAATGCATTTGAGGGGTTTTGAGTCAAAAGAGTGAAAGATGAACATGGATGAAGGTCTTACAGATATCTTTTGAAGCTCAAATTTTGGGAAAGCATAGGAAATTGAGTTAGCTTTCTAATGGAAGTGGTTTCATGTCATTTGGAGCTGTATTGAAGGAGTTATGATCTATCTACTGGAGGCATATCAACCCTGCAGCGACCAGAACTGTAGCGACGAGAGCATGTCGCTAGGAGGGTCTGCGAATGTCCTAGCGACCTACGTGTAGCGGGATGACTATGTCGCTACAGACGAAAAGACCCAACTCGTTTTTAGGCATCTATAAATACTTGTTAGGCCTAAGTTTGATATATATCTCATTTTTCTCTTAAGACTTGGTCTAAACTTGTAAAAGCTTGAATCTTTGAATCATTCTAAGGAAGTTCTTCATCTTATATCTTGTTTCTCTTGATCATTAACATGATTAACTTTGAATCTCATATGGGTTTAAGGTTTTTCATGAGGATTAGAGAGTAGACACACTTTAGGTTCATGGGCTAGGGTGATTAGAGTGATTGAGTGAAGATCTAGGGTGTTTAGTGTTAGATCATCTTGTTTCCTTGCTTATCTACTGTTCTTAATGCTAGATTAGTGTTGACCTCTATAATCTAGATCATTAGGCATTTCTCGCCCGGAAGGTGTTCGATGAAATGCCTGAACCAAGTTGATATTGCTTTTTGCTTACCTTACCAAAGACATTTGATGTTAAGGGAGCTTAGATTGCTAGTAGACTTGTCCATAATGATTGCTTTAGTGATATTCAACCAAAGACATTTGATGTTTGAGTTACTTAAGCAAATGAGCATTTATCTTGACAAAGAACTTGTTTAGTGTTGTGTCTAGGCATAAGGAAAGTGTTTGATTGATAGCTTGCCACTCTAGCTTGGATCTTAGTCACCCAAAATCAAGTCCCTAGTCCCATGGATTCTACCTTAGGATTTGATTGAGTTCTCGCACTTGTTTCTTGATTGGATTTGAGATCACCTTGTTTATATTTCTAGGATCTTAGCTTGTTACAAATCAATCATCTCTCTATTTGCTTAGATTAGGAAAGTTTGTGAATTCTTAGTGTTATAGATCTTTAGTTCCTTGTGGATTCGATCCTAAAGTGTTACAATGACATACCATTCGATTGTGGCATTGTTTACAAAATAGGTTAATTGGTGAGTGTGTAAACGCGAAATATCAGTGGGACACCTATAGAAGAGTTTGCCAGGATTTTTTGTTGTCCTACTAAGCTTCAGGCCTGTTGTAATGTTACACCTCGGACACACAAACTCAGAAAAATAAATATTGTCATTCCCAGACCACACGACATCTCGGCATTTATTCTGCTCCTTCTGGCATTGTAAAAGCAACTTGCCATTCTTTATTTTGAAAGAGGGTTGAGAACCACAATGTCACGTCTCACCGCTGGGCAGGCTGATCGACATCACAGGGAACAGGGGATGCATTGACCTTGGAATACGACTTGAAGCAACAGTTGAGGATGCAATTCGATCGCATAGAAGATGAAGCCACAGAGTGGATAATCTAAATGAGATCGAGACACAGCTTCAGAAATTAAAAGACAAAGGACTATTGGAGACTGACGATGTCAAGCTTTGGAAAAAGGGAGAGGACAAATATAAACCGAGTTTTAATTCAAAAGACACATGGAAGCTAGTGAGAGGGGTGAAGCCCTCTGTAAATTGGAGCAAAGGTATATGGTTCTCTTACAACACACCAAAGTTCTCCTTCATGGCATGGCTTGCTACGCTCGACAGGCTTACGACAGGAGACAAATATCAGTCATGGAACTCTCAGTTACCAGGCTTTTGCGGACTCTGCGACAATCACTTGGAGACTAGGGACTATTTTTTTTTTCAGTGCAAGGTATCTGAAGAAATTTGGAAAGGAATAACGCTCAGACTTCTCACCACACGATATACTAACCAATGGGGTGTCATTTTACAACTGCTTTCATGTCAAGGAGGGGATAAACTTGATCTGTTTTTGCTTAGATATGCTTTCCAAACAACTCTGTATGCTTTATGGAGGGAACGCAATCAAAGGAAGCATGGAGAATCTTCTACTCCAACATATCAACTTATTCAGATGGTTGACAAAAGGGTTCGCAACAGGCTCGCAACTTTCCGAGGGATGCACGGCCATGATTTCGAGAGGGGGCTGGCTAGATGGCTTGGCACAAGATAAAGCTTTTGAGAATGTAGAGATTTTTTCAATACAAATTCAAATTCAATGAAGCAGTAAATGTAAAAACGATTTTTTTGCTTGAATCAATTTAACATTCTTTCAAAAAAAAAACATTTGTATAACTAGAAACAACCACTTTATACTAACATCACAACTTCACCAAAAGCCAACATCTAAAGCATCACCAAACAAAGATTCTACCTAAAACTAATAGTGCTTCATATTCATGATTATGTTGGTGAAATTAAGTACTTATAATTTTGTCAAGTTCTTGAGATTTTCTAAGGACTCAGGGAGTTGAGCAGTGAAGTTGTATGCAGAGAGAAGCTTGTGACAAAAATCAATCAAATCACTTAAGTAAAAATTGTAATAACAATACATGAAGTAAACAACAAACAAGAAATCGTCTCTTTCACTATCTAATGAATGAAAAAGAGCTTAGTGTATATCCGACATAGCAATGTCTTGTAATGAAACCAAATTTATAGATTCAGAAAAAAATAGCCGATAGCTTTTCGATGAATCATTAACCTGTGAGATCGCTGGTTATGAAGACGAGAGAAGGGTTGATGAGAGAGAGAGAGCAATACCTATTGCTCTCTCAGGATGATGAACGCAGAAGTGGAGATCTGAGAAAACGGTAATGCATTTTTGTGATTTTGTGGCTGTGAATTCTGGCCACAAGACCGAGAAAAGTATTAGGGTAGAAGACTACGACCAGGTCCGAAATAAATTCATGAGATTTTAAAACTAAAATACGGGTTTTGAGCCCAAAAATTTAGTCAGGTTTAGGATACTCTACGGGTAATTACCCATTGTTAAAATCCGTATCGGTAATATTTAAAACCCATTTTCAATACTGGACTAACTGTTTTAAAGTTTGTAACTAATGTTTTGAAACCGACCTGGACCCGCGGTTGAACAGATAAATCTGGTGACACGATATAATCTGGTTTGGGTTTTAGAAAAAAATTATTAAACCCCGCAAAAACCACTAATGGGATTCCATCATATATAAGGTTTTATAAAATCATTTATTAGGTTCATAAATCTATTTATAATTGGTTATCAAAACAATCTATTTCTTAAAGTATAATTCATTTATATAAGAGTTTATAAAATCAGTCTATAAGGATATGTATACCAAACTTAAACTTAGTTTTCTATATGTTTATATATATATTATTTTTGAAATGTTGGAATTAATGACATAAGAGCTGTAATACAATCAAATATGGAGCTAGGAAAAATTACTTCTACATCTGAAATTTTATCAAACCCAAATCACATTCTTAGACAAAGACAAAACAATGTAAGAAGAACACATAAGAGAACAAAAAAAGGGTAAGCAACGAATCAAAAAGAGGAGGATCAGAGAATAATAAAGAAAAGGGGAAAGAGCTTAATTTTTAAAACACATAGTCTAGAGTGTGTAAATCAGTTTCTAGTGAACAAACTTAAAACAACAACATCATACCTAATCATCATCATCATCGCAACAGACAAAACAAACATATGACTAGTACGGTGGGTTCTTTCTACTTTTCTTCCATACCTAATCTCTTCATCATCTCTCCCAAAGCAGTCAACACTTCTCCTACAACTGTGAAGGAACTTGTGGACGATGTGCTCGCAGAAGCAGAGGAACTTGCACCATCGTTCAGGACTCCATCGTTCTCATTACTCATCCTGCGCAAGGATCTTTGCCACCATCTGAACTTTTTGCAGATGGGACAGCTATAGAAGAGTTTGCCAGGATTTTTTGTTGTCCTACTAAGCTTCAGGCTTGTTGTAATGTTACACCTCGGACACACAAACTCCAAAAAATAAATATTGTCATTCTCAGACCACACGACATCTCGGCATTTATTATGTTCCTTCTGGCATTGTAAAAGCAACTTGCCATTCTTGATTTTAAATGAGGGTTGAGAACCACAACGTCACGTCTCACCGCTAAATGAAAGTTCCTTTGGGGAGTAATATGTAGACATTCTCCTGTAAGATATTTCAGTATTTGTAAGGGGACATTTGTATAACTAGAAACAACCACTTTATACTAACATCACAACTTCACCAAAAGCCAACATCTAAAGCAGCACCAAACAAAGATTCTGCCTAAAACTAATAGTGCTTCATATTCATGATTATGTTGGTGCAATTAAGTACTTACAATTTTGTCAAGTTCTTGAGATTTATTAAGGACTCATGGAGTTGACCAGTGAAGTTGTTTGCAGAGAGAAGCATGTGACAAAAATCAATCAAATCACTTAAGTAAAAACTGTAATAACAATACATGAAGTAAACAACAAACAAGGAATCATCTCTTTCACTATCTAATGAAGGAAAAAAGAGCTGAGTGTATATCCGACATACGACGCTGAGCTTGTAGTAGAACGGCAAGGCCGAAAGCCTGTATGAAGATAAAGAGGTCAAAGTTAGGGGAATATTCTTCTGAATCATTAAAAGAAGCTCATTGGAGATATTGGAGTAGACAACAAACTAAGGAAGGAATCACAGTAACAGTCGACTGAAAGGACGACTATAAAAGGAGAGGAGAAGGGGAAAGAAAACATACATATCTAACTCTAGAAACACCATACACTCAACGTGGACCTCGATCTCATTCTCTTTATTTTCTCCTTTGATTTTAGTCGTTTTTCTATTTCATTCATTATAACCTTTATTGTACTATAAACACATCTTATTAATAAAGTCTATTTGTCAACTAGAATCTGATTACATCGTCGTGTTATGAGGAAAGCGTTTCCTACATTATTTTCTTCCATAATCTTTACAAATAATAACTATCAAATACTTATTGTGGGTTTTAGGATCCAAAGTCGAGATCTTTGCACATGATGAAAAAATTACTGCAACTACAATAAACAAAAAGGATATGATATTATAGACTACACAGACCTAATGGATGCGGTCATCTCTGGCGTTTAATAAAATCACAGTGACACCATAAGCCATGTAATAAATCTTGGTATCAGTGTACATAAATTTCAGAATATTCCTAAGATTGATCAACCAGCCGACCAAGAAGGTGACGCCCCACTAGTTAGCCCGACAATCTTAGGAATATTGATCGACCAGCCGACTGAAAGGACCCTATATCTCTCTACATCGGTGTCATCCCTTGCAGTTAGCAACATTCTTATCAAAGAAGATTGAGGGGTGAAGAAGGCAATCATTTACACAAGAAAATAGTGACAAACACTGAGACGCGTTAGTCGACATTGGAAAAAAAAGCTCTTGCTGTTATCACTTCTTGAAGGAGTCTAAGACAATATTTCTAGTTGCATTCGGTTGTTATCTTATCTAATCATTCACTTATAACTGTAATGCACAACATGAACCAGTATGGAAAGTTTTCAAAGTGGTTGATTGAACTAGACGAACATGTTATTACCTACAAAAGCTGGTCAAGCGCCAAGTCTCAAGTGTTGACCTAATTTATCGTTCATCTTTCTCCATAGTCAGAGTAAGACCTGACCCTCCCCAGAGATAATTATATCATTCACGTTGATCAAGAATCATTAAATAAAGGATCCGGAGTCGGTGTAAGTATCCCAAACAAAAACTTTTGACGCAGTTATTCCAATTGGGCTTTGTTGCTTTAAACAACAAAGCCGAGTATAAATCTTTCATTGCAGGATTACGGCTTGCAAAGAAAATCAAACACATCCAAGTTTTCTACGACTTTAAACTCTCCATCAATCAATTTAGATAGTCTCATAATGAGAAAAGGGTTAATTTCCACTTCAAAAATTTCTGACATGCTTTTCCTTACCTAAATTTTGATATTGTGTTTATTTCATCCTAAACTACTATTTATTTCAAATAAACTATATGAATTATTAAATTCAAGCTGAATTCAAATCTGATGAACCATTCCAAATCATATGCCATATGTATACTTTCGGTTGAGTTTAGTGACACAAGTATAATTTTTGCTGAGTCAACTACAACATATTTCTTTTTCAAAATTTCCCCGAAAACCCAAAATATACCCGTAAATATAAGAAAAATATAACTAACTGAAACCTCAAAAATTATACTAAAAACTCAAGAAAAAATATCTATAAATATAATATATATATATATATATATATATATATATATATATATATATATGTGTGTGTGAATGAACGAAAAATTCTAAAAGAGTCCCAAATTAAAAAATTATGAAATACAAAAAATATAAGGTAATACTTACATATATATATATATATATATATATATATATATATATATATATATATATATATATATATATATATATATATAT
>MU106992.1:58679-68984 GCA_012274485.2 Sinapis alba | reverse complement strand
AGTTTTGCTCCACACGCCTGAATTAATGAGTTCTATTAAGGTTGTGATATTTTGGGTTTCAGATTGCACTCGTAAAAAGCGCGTTATGGGTATTTGACACGAGCTAAGATACAATTATACTATGCCGTAGCTAACAGTTCATACAGATATATAAGTTGTTGATAACAAAAAGTTTTGTTTAATGATGTTTGCATTAACAATTATATTGAACCAAACTTAATAAAATGTTCGTTTTTGTCAACGACTTTAAAAGTGTTAAAAGAATCACTAGTTCACTATGCAGAATTCAATATTACAGGAGAAAAAGAATCACATAACATTTTCATACGATTTGTTATTGAAAACTTGGTTAAGTTAGTTCTGTTGTATACATGAGATATATCTGTTTAGGTAAGAAAAATTGAAAACCCTTAAGGTATAGATTTTAGAAATTATATGAAAGCATAAATTTCATGAATATTTCTATATACTTATGTGTTTAGTTAATCTCTCAACATATATATATATATACTTAAACAAAACTCATAGTTTTTTTTCATGTAATAACAAAAGCAGTGTAATGTTATTCTTATGTACAAGAGAAGAATCATAGACTTAGAGAATAAAGATTGGTATAAATTTCAATATCTTATACAAAGTTTTATACTTAAGATGATTTTGTCAAATTTTAAAAAGAAAATAAATCATTAAATAAAAGACAAGTGCCATTTGAATTCTTGTAAGTTTCACGAAATTTCTCTTTTGAAAACTCTTTTTACTCTCTTTCTTTTTATTATTATTTTATTTTAATCATAAAAATTAAGTCAAGTGAGTGACTGCAAAGTAAATCACAGAGATTTTCTAACTCTGTATTTTCCTCGTAATGTAATAATCACAATAACTTCTAGATCCAAGCATCTGTTTTTTACCTAGAAAGAAAGATAGTCGTCGAACCATACAAATCAAAGTCTATGTCTTTTGTCTCATGTAGTTAATAGTTCAATTCGAAAACAACTTGTTATGTCTCTTAGCATTTACACAAAAAAAAACTTGTTATGTCTACAAAAGGCGTCCACAGTTTCCATATAAATAGGTTCCTCATTCATAAACCTCTAGAGCTAAAAAGCTAATCTCCTCCTATCGCGTTTAATCTAATAATCTCAACAAAATGGCTACTGAGCTTATGGCAGGGGCTGCTCTTGGACTTACTCTCCAAGTCATCCACGAAACCATTAAAAAAGCAATAGATAGATCTTTCGCCACAAGTAAAACCTTGTACCGTCTTGAGGCTACGATCTTGAGGATCACTATATTTGTGTCTCAAGTCGATAAGCCCAGTGAAGAAGTGGAAGATTCTTCGAGGAAAATCATTGAAGATCTTAAGAATCTCATTGAAAACGCTGCGTCTCTTCTCAAGGCTTATGCGGAGCTCAGACGCAGAAATTTAATCAAGAAGTATAGGTTCGTATATTGTAAGGCTATTAATTTACATTACATGAAATGCATGAAAAAAAGTCTTCTGGCTTATATGAAGTCGCCTTAGGTCTTAATTTAAATAGTTTAAAGAAATATATTCTTTCTGTTTTTATTTGAAATTACGTGTACACATGGATACCATTAGAAACTTATATTGTTATCATGATTTACATGAATAATGAATTATTGGAGATGGTTAATAATGGTTATATTGATCAGGGATAGTTAATTGGATTTTTTGGGGTTAATTTCATGGTTTTGTCACTCACAACCAATTTAATTACTACAACTATAGTTCTCATCTCACTTTACGTTTAGAAAATCAAATTTCACTTTACGTTGTGTTGTTGATATGTAGGTACAGGAGAAGCATCAAAGAGTTGGAAGCTTCATTGAGATGGATGGTAGATGTGGATGTTCAAGTCAACCAATGGGCTGATATCAAAGAACTCATGGCCAAGGTGTCTGAAATGAACACTAAACTTGACGAAATCATGTGTCGACTATCAGATGGTCCTTGGTTCAAGAAGAATCATAGCATATTACAAAGTAATAATCAAACTACTGTCAAAGAAATACACCAGTCTTCAGAGGAAAATGCTGGATGTCTGAGTGAGGGATCCAAACCGAAGATAGATATCCACATTCAATGGAAATCAAGAAAAGGGAACAATGATCGTTCCATACGATTCACTTTGATCAAATAAAATAAAACAATTTCTAATAAATAAAATGATCAAATGTGATTTTGTGAAACAGGATCAGTTAAAATGTGTAGATTCTAAACGGGATTTACCAATTGTATCCGAAGGAAATAAAATAAACTGATCAAATGTGATTCTGAAGAACAGGATTAGCTTAAAATGAAGTCGTATTCAGAAATTAATTGTAAAACTAGATTTTGATCCTGATTATAAAAGCGCTGGTTTATTTATTTGGTAAACTCTTTATTTCATAACATATACATATATAGTTATGTCATTTTTCATGAATCATTTATATTATTGGGACTTTTTTTTTATAAGAATATTTTCTTTAAACACAAATCCGATGCCATACCGTTTGTATAAATGTGCCAATAATTATAAAAACAAATATAAAAATATTACACATTACAAATTAAATCGTTGAAATTTGTTTCCTTTTTGTTTTCTTCGTAATTTCATTATCACAACAACTTGTATACAGGATATACAAAATATCTATTGCCTTCCACTCAAAAAATAAATCGTTTTGTTGACTAAAGACTTTCACATATGACTTTTCCACTATGTATAAACTAATAAACCTCAAGAGCTATACATACAGCAAATATCATCCTATCATCGAGAGGACTATTCTTAAGAAAATGCCGATGGGTGAACTAATGACAGGGACTATTCTTACACTTGTTCTCCCAATTCTTCTCGACGCTTTCAATGAAACAAGAACCGCAAGATCTGACTTGGACCGCCTTGACGAAACACTCTCTATGATCATTCAAGCCAATAAGCATCTTCACGAAGATTCTCAAACCAAAATCATGGAAGATCTTAAGCATCTTCATAAAAAGGTCCGTTATCATCAAGAGGCTTATGCAAAACTCAGATGCAGACACCTACTCGAGAAATACAGGTTGGTAGCTTATAATACATGAAAGTCATCTAAAATTGCCTTGTTTCTTGAATTTAAGTATTTAGAAAAATATCTTCTTTCGTTATTATTTTTAAGAAAATTACATAAACCATATATCATGGATGCCATTAGAAGCTTAGATTAATATTTGTATTTACAGTGATTTCATAATGTTTGTAGGGAATGTTAAACCCAGTTTCCTATCATTTATACATATATGTATATGTATATATTTGTGTTGTTAATCTGTAGGTACACGAGAATTATCACAGATTTAAAAGCTTCATTAAGATGGATAGTAGATACGGATCTTAAATTCGATCAGTGGGCTGCTAACCAAGAACTCAAGGCCAAGATGTCTGAAATGAACACTACACTCGCAAGAATTGAAAAAATATGTACCGTGTGAAATAGACCGTGTGAAATAGTGTCAAATATAATTATTATGGTATGTTGAATAAGTTGCAAAAGATTAAGGAAATATAATGTAATTTTCTTTAGACTTTTACTATAAATACTAAGGTTCGGAAATAGTTGTAACAAAGCTAAGAGCACCATTATCGGTAGTTTCTAGGAGCAGTTTTCAAGTAAAAGGGACATATGGGGTCCACTGAAAAATTAAAAACGGTTTCAAAATAGCTAAAACAAGCGACGTATCTTGTTACTATTCGCGGACCCCACTGACACATGGTGGCCCGCAATTGGTCATTTTTCTAATTTTTTTTCAGTCCAAAGAAAAAGAAAAAAAAAATTAAAAAAATAAAAATGAGCCCCATCAACACGTATGTAGCGATAAAGGTGCTCTAAGTGAACTGGGTGTAAGAGTTTTCTATTGAGTATTTTGGTGTAAGAAATTGAGTGTTCTTAATTAAATATAGGTTCCCTCTTTTATAAATATATATTTTAAGAAATATGATCCTATATATATTATTATCCTAAAACCCTCTTTTCTTATTCTACTTACTAAGCATAGACATTTGATTTTTAGTTTAGGATTTTTGTTTTCAATTTTTTCGAGTTGAGAGATATAAGAACCATTCTAATTTTTATAAAATTTAATTTGGATCTTTTCAAATTCAGATTGGTTTTGCTAAAAATATTATGAACCGTCTAAATTTTTTTAAAAAAAATTGGATCCGGATTGGTTTGGGTACTAATGGATAATTCAAACAAAAATTACGGATAATTCGAAATTTTAAATAAAATATTAGATAATTTGCATTGTTCGGGTTTATATATCATGTATTTTGAAAATTAGGTGATATAAAAATTATTATTATCACTCTTGTTCTCTATGCTATTTTACTAGAAGTTGATATTTTGAAAGAAGATGAAGAAAGCTCGAGTGATGGAACCAAACCATAGATTTGAATTCATCTCTCATGGAGTTCAAGAACACGAAGCAAAGATCGCATAAAATGAATGCTCAAATGTGAAATGGGATGATCATATATTATAAAAATATATTACACATATATATGTATGTGAATCCAAAGTCTGTAGAGAAACAAAAGACAACAAGCGATCCAAAAATAAAGGATGGTGTAGAGGAGCTAAGACAAGACTCCAATAGTGTCTGAACAGTACGGACAAAACAGACTTTGTCCTCAAACTCTCTCAGAGAGCATAAACTATCTCTCCACTACTGTCAACATCAATCTCAGATTCAGAATCAAAGTCATCCATGTCATCGTCAAGGTCAAGATTATCAGCCATGAAGTCATCAAGACAACGGTTTCTAACAGCTGGAATGGTAGCCTCTGAGATGATCTGCATGATAGTGTCAAGGCTCTGCATCGGCTGCTCTGGCTCTTGAAACTGACTACTCATTCTGTTCTCGTCCATCAGATCACCAGGAAGATTCTTCAAGAACCATTCATGAGATTTGATCTCTGGAATGCTGATTCTCTGCAATACAGTTGGATCTCTATATCACAACTCAGGAATTGCTAAAAGAAGTGGTAAGAACTTACTGTTGCAGGGTCCGCCACGAAGATCCTTGATATAAGCTGGCGACATCCTGGTGAGAGGTTTAAGTCCTCAGGGATTGAGTATGTAACACTAAGGATCCTCTGCGTTTTAAAGCAAAAAGTCGAAAGAGGGAGTTAGATAATGACACTCATGATGATGATGACAGAGACAGAAAGAAGGTTTTACTTGTATAGTCTTTCGATAGTCTCTTGGCTCGGCTGGATCCTCAAATGGATATGCTCCAACCAACATAACGTATAAGGTTACACCACATGACCATACATCTGCCATCTGTTAAATGCAACATCCGATTAATTCAGAGGACAACTCAAAGAATGTATATGGCATTAACAAACCAGACAGAAGAATGGGTTTGGGAGCATATACCTTGCCATCATATTCCTGTCGTAGAAGAATCTCTGGTGCGATGTATGCAGGAGTACCAACAGTTGACTTTGGTTGCGAGTGAAGAACAGAAGACTGTAGAAAAGAAAATGCAAAGTTTCAATGAAAATCAATAGGAAACACAAGGTCCTATACATAGAACATACTCCCTCCGTTCCGAAAAAAATTATTTTAAAAAAATACATTTTCAATGTATTATTTAATGATAAACTGTAAACTTCAAAGAAAAATGTGTTTACTGAAATTTTATTGGTTAAAAGCTATTGGAAATAATGAATTATAAAAAATAACGTATTAGTAATTAAAATTTAATGTTTTTTAATATATGTGAAAATTCTACTTTTGAATCAGAGAGAGTATGTATATACTATTTACCTTGGAGTATCCAAAATCACAAATTTTCAAACGAGGGGCAGGACTTCCATCCAACAATGTATTCTCCAGCTTCAGGTCTCGATGACATATTTGCTTCACAAGGGAAACCAACACGAGAGTAAAAAATCATTGAAACAAGAAAGAGCTTCAAAGTTGCAAGAAGAAGGTACCATTGCATGACAATAATTAACACCAGAGATAAGCTGCTGAAAGAAGAACCGAGCCTGTTAACAATATAAAGAAAACACACAAAATCAGTAGAGTAGCAAATCGAAACTGCGATGCAGAGATAAATCAAGAATAAGCAGAGTAAGACCTCATCTTCACTAAACCTCCCAGCGTTACAGATCCGGTCATAAAGTTCACCACCAGAAGCATACTCCATCACAATAGCCAGATGGCTAGGCGTCAAAATCACCTATCAGAAAACGCCCAAAACCACACTCAAAACCAGACAGACATAAACAATGGAACTAGTAAAGATTCGAAGGTGGTGTACCTCCTTAAACCTGACAATATTAGGATGCCTCAAGGACCTGTGGTTGATGATCTCCCTCTGAACATTCTCATCTATCTGTAACAACCCACAAAAAAAAAAAAGACAAATCAGAAGAACCAAACCCAAATCACTTAACTTTAAAAGTTCACAACTTTATAAAGCATTTATTAGAGATATAAAAAAAGTTGAAACCTTTAAAGCATTTAATGACAAATCTAAAAGAGGAAGCTACTAAATCTAGAAACTTATCAATTCACTACTAAACTAGCCTCTCTCTCTATTTATATAGAGAGATCAATCTAGGGGAAGTGAGTGAATGATGATGGAGTGAAAGGAGCATACTTTGTCACCTCTCTCGATGTACTTAACAGCGACAAGCTCCTTTGTAACTCTATCAGTCATGAGACGAGCCACTCCGAAGTTACCAGACCCAATATCTCTCACGAAGTCGTACCGATCGCTCTCGTGTATGATCGGCAGATCAATCGGCATCACCGCCGTCGTCGGATCCATTGGTGAAGAAGAAGAAGCTTCGCGTTGGAGTTTGGAAAACAGAGAAAAAATATCTTCTCCTTCTTGGAAGGTTAAAAATTGATATTTTGTGGGGAGACAACGAATGAGAGAGACAATGAGCTAATTATTGGTCCCTCTCGAAATAGATAAGAAAGAGAGAGAGACTGAAACGACGTCGTTTCTTGGTTTGATACGACAAAAGCCGCCGCGTTTTGATGAGTTTTTGTTGTTGTTGTATTTTGCTCCGTCTTTGTCGTTTACATTTCAAATAGATTTTGTTTTTCTCAAGTTTATCTTTAACTTTTATAAGAAAATACATAAATATTTAATGAATTCCCTAAAATACAAAACCAATTTGTAACTCAAGTATAATAATCCTTTTGACTTTTCATAAACTTTTTAAAATAAATAAAGCTTACAAATAGTGTTTTCATAAACCGACCAATTGGTTAAACATAAATTAAAGATAATGAAATTACAACCAGACTAATTAGACCAAATGGCCAATGGAAGGACAGGCCTTTTTATGGGCTAACTTATAAGGCCCAATAGGCTGAGATTATTATCATTATTCAAATATGGTGTTTCGTCCATTGACCGAATTTTCAGCAGCTCCCATCCATGGCTGAATCAAGTTTTGAGTATGCTTCCACCATTCTCTGCATCTGTGTCATTCTCTGATATGATCTCGTCTACTAGAATCTCTCTCGATGGTTCTTGGCAGCTCCTCCGACGTTGATCAAGCTTATGCTGAGATTGTTGTTGTTCGTCATGGAGAAACATCTTGGAATGCAGAGAGAAAGATCCAGGTAATACTAATTCAACTAGAATAATGGTTGTAGTTAGGCCTCGAACTTGATACCTGATTCCCTACTACTCTCTTCTTGAATTTTCAGTAATGTCTAATCTTGTATTAGTAGTATAAATCCCTCTAGGATCTTGATTGGTGAGTATGTCTTGTTGTAACCTTTAGATGTTGTTGTTATAACAAAATGTACTTTTGGTTGCAGAGCTAAACGATGCAGGAAGACAACAAGCAGTGAGAGTATGTGTCTTTACTTTTTAACCACTTGTTTTTTTTTTATTCTTCTTGTCGTAACGTTTAAAGACTTTTCTTTAATTCCTTTCGATAAAAGGTTGCTGAGAGGTTATCAAAGGAACCTAAAATATCTTATGTCTACTCTTCTGACTTGAAGAGGGCCTTTGAGACTGCTTAGATCATTGCTGCTAAATGTGGCAACCTTGAGGTATTAACCTCATTTCCTTTTTATGAGTCTCCAGCTTTTTGCTAGACGCTATAGAGGTTTCGACTGTGTAAGCAGGTACTTACTGATCCTGACTTGCGGAGAGACATTTAGAGCATGATTAACCCGGAGTTCTTAGGGTGGGGTCCTTAGCGTAATTTAAGAGCCGGTTCTTAATTTAACAAAGGAAAAGTTAAGAACCGGTTCTTAAATGTCTTATTTAAGAACCGGTTCTTAACTTTTTCTTTGTTAAAGTTAAGAACTGGTTCTTAAATTACGCTAACAACCTCACTTAAGAACCCGGGATTAATCATGGTCTTAGAGGATATGCAAAGTCTTATGTATCAAGAAGCTTCCAAGATTCGTCCAAATGAGTCCGTTTTTTTCTGATAGATTCCTAACGAATTTGTTCTTTAAGAATTAAATGTTTTCTTGTAGTTAGAACACGTCGTTAAAATGTCAGATCAACAAACAAATAAACCTGAACACTGAAAAAATGAAGTATTTGTCGAAATATCTTTTCTGAATCTTTTGATAAGTAGGTGTGGCCAAAAGAACGTCATATTAAAAAAAAAATCAGCTATAGAACGTTGTGTGCACTGTGTTTATTTACAAAAAATATATATATTCTTAAGATTCTTGTGACAGAAGAGGAACTAGGTTAAAAGTTGTTAAAAGTTGTGAGAAAACTAAATATAATAAATATCTTCAGTCATATGACTAAAGGGATACTTTTCAGAATATACTAAAGGATATAACTAAAACTAAGAATTTTAGTTGAAGTTGAGTTAACAAGTTAAAAGTTTAGCAGTTCAGTTAACAACAAATAATAATTGATTCTATCGTAAAGTTGTATTTAGTTTTTAAGATAGATTATGTTTTTCTTCAATAAATTGAATATGCATACCGATAAGAATAAAATATTCTATGTTGTAACAATAAAATTGGACATTAGCACAATCTAAATAAATCAAAGATTTGGACTACGAAATGAAAATTAGATATCCATAAAAAAATTTAGATATTCATTAATATATGGCAGATCATAAAATTATAAAACAAAAGAAAAAATTAGAGGAGTCAACACAAAGAATGTGATTAGCCATGGAAGAAGAAAATGTTTAAGTAAATTGTATTATACTATAAGACTCACGAATAAAAAGGAAAAGAAACTAAGAAACATTCAAGTCGTGATCCATTTTGTGTTCTGAATGAAAACTTAGATATTTATTCCTAACGATCTTCCAAGTCCAAACAAATTATTTCTCTTAGGATCTTCTCCTCTAGTTGTAGGATTTGATCTCACGTAGTTGAATGAGATTGAATTTATTTAATAAGTCAGTTGCGGATACAAAAAAAAAAACATATTTATTCATTAATTAAAACGTATAACGAAAGAGGCGTCCACAGGATATAGACGACAACACTATTGCATGACTAAACGAACCAAAACAAAGAACAAAACCATTAAAGAAAGAAAGAAAAAAGCCTAATAAGAATGAAGAAAATAAACTAGTAGCTGACGTGACAAGTGAAACGAACTAGAGGAACGAAGAAAGGATCGGTGAAGTATCCCCAAATGACATCTTCGCATTCACTTTTCATGTTCACGACAAGATTGCAACAATAGTCACTGACTTGAAACATCCTCGTGAAGAAACTTAACGCCATCTGCCCACGACACACTCCAACAGGTCCCATGTTTCTCAGACAACTTCCAATGTGTTCCGATGGACTCTGATGGTGATGGTGATGATGATGATGGTGATGATGGCTGTGATGATGTTCCGGAGGTGGATTTGATGGCTGGCTAGGAGAGGATGGCTCATCATAGCTTGGCGGCGAAGGAGATGGAGACTTCTTGGGAGCTGGAGGGGGAAGAGATGGTGTTGGCGGCGGTGGAGATGGAGATTTATTTGGAGTTGGAGGAGCAAGAGACGGTGTTGGCGGCTGTGGAGATATTTTGGGAGTTGGAAGAGGAGGAGATGGTGTAGGTGGCAGCGGAGACGTTTTGGGAGTTGGAGGCGAAGGTAAAGGTGTAGGCGGCGGTGGAGATATTATGGGAGTTGGAGGTGAAGGTGTAGGCGGCGGTGGAGATATTTTGGGAGTTGGAGGCGGAGGTGAATGTGTAGGCGGCTGTGGATATATTTTGGCAGTTGGAGGCGGAGGAGATGGTGTAGGTGGAGGAGGAGATGGTGTTGGCGGTGGTGGAGATATTTTGGGAGTTGG
>MU106992.1:14184-58216 GCA_012274485.2 Sinapis alba | reverse complement strand
TGGAGGTGGAGGAGATGGTGTAGGTGGAGGAGGAGATATTTTGGGAGTTGGAGGTGGAGGAGATGGTGTAGGCGGAGGAGGAGATGGTGTTGGCGGCGGTGGAGATATTTTGGGAGTTGGAGGCGAAAGTGAAGGTGTAGGTGGAGTTGGAGGAGAAGGTAACGGTGTTGACGGAGAAATGGAAATGGAAATGGCTGGACCGGATCCGTTGCTATGAGTACATCTCCAGACTTTGGAATCTCCATAGTTGAATTTATGGGAAGTGCTCACTAACATTGTGTTTCTGTAGATATCTGACGGATGTGGCCATCCTTTGATGGGTTTTGGCAAGAACCTCAGGTTTTTTCCGACGGTTATGGTCGGAAAAGCCACGAGGCAGAGGAAAGCTGCTGCCATGAGGTACATGGAGTTTTTCATGGTTTATGGTGGAAATGTTAAAAGTGTGAAGGAAGTGTTAAACAAATAGTCGTATATATACAGAAAATGATTAGGTTAAAAGTGTTGATATTCCGTATCTAAAATCTAGTGAAAAAATATTTAAGTTAATTCACTATTATCACGATCTTTAACTGATAAAAACAAACTGTTCAAAATATCTAGCTCCAAATATTTTGGAGAGCCATGCTCGCCCTCATAAAAAAAAACAGGATTTTTCTTACCTAAATTTTAGGGTCCCACTTTTTATACATTGACCAAACGAACTAACACCAATCATATATTCCAAAGACAAGATCCCAGTCAGTCACCACTGCCGACTCTGTTTCCTTTCACAATCAGATCCTTGGTGGAGAGGAGAAGGCGTCTTATTAGATTGACGCTGGGACGTGCCAAAGGTTTGCTCATGATAGAGAATGTGAATATATATAGTAGTGTGCTTGATCACGACGTAGTTGTCTTTGTTCATCGTAGGTAAAGGGTACACCAATCTCTTCAAGGAACACGTGAGCTATAGTTTGCGCACAATCTGTCAATGCAATAATTCCCATCTAATAATCGACATAGAACTATGATTTTCCATAAAACACAATTTCAAAATTGGTTAAAGTAGTCATTGCCATTCAGTTCTAGCTAGACTTAATCCATACATTTTGAAACTCTAGAATATAAAAGATTAACCAATCTCACATGCAAATCACTCTAATCTTGAAATACGACATATCTAGTTCTTAAGAGAGAGAGAAAGAGTGTGTATTAATATTTCCATGGAAGAGAAAAGCTGATCACCACACCATACGACAACATGTTGTTTGATGACTAACCTAAACGTTATGGTTCTTGCTGATTCGCTGGATAATTCGGCGGATCCACGACAACACAAAGACATCACCATTTATATTTAGAATGTACTGTATTATGCTGATGTGTAATGCGTAAACTGACGTGTTACGTGTAACAATAAAATGTTTTGGACTAGATTGAGTTTTTTCCTTAATTAACATATCACTTTAACAAAGATTAAAATGATGATGAGTCTCTTCTCTTGTGTAACTGTAGTGTTGATTTATGTCCATCATAATTTACCCTTTTTTTTAAAGCTCATTATGAATAGGGAAAATTCCTTAAAAATACCCGGACTAATTTTCATTTGCTAATAAAATACATGAACTATTTTGGATCCATGTTTAATACATGAACTAATTTTCGTTGCCTATTAAATACACAAACTTTTGAAATTCGCAGTTTTTACACATCGTTTTAGACGGTGTTAACTATATTTAACAGAAGTGACGACGGCGTTATTGTTAATTAAACACATGTTTAAATTATGAAATAAAAATTCCTTAAAAATACATGAACTAATTTTATTTGCTAATAAAATACACAAACTATTTTGGATTTTCGTTTTAATACACGAACTACTTTTTGTTTTCCATTAAATACACAAACTTTTGAATTTTTTCAGATTTTACACATCGATTTAGACGACGTCAACTATGTTTAATAGAAGATGAAAATCCTCCTGATAGATTATATTGTTAGTTTTCTTTCCCATTACACTTACATAGTATATTTTTGGATGAAATTTCAAATTTATTGATCATAGTAGAAAATAACAAATATATGTACAACCTAATTCATAACACTAAACTTATTGATCATAGTGTAAATTAACCATGATTGAATCATTATCACTACAACCAAAGAAAAAAATAAGAACCAGAAATACATAACATAAACTAATTCTAAAATCAGAAGTTCATTTAAAATTACTTAGTTTTTTTCATTCTTTTTTCACGACATAGAAATCGACTTTATTCCAAAACGATATAAAGGGAAATCAAAGGAAAGAAGAAGAGAATGAACAAAGTTTGGAGAATAAAAGAGGTTGGAATTGATTAGGGTGCCATACTCGAATTGAAACTAATTTGGCTCAATCGATTTAAGAGGTTTTGGCTGAGGGTGAGTGTGCTTTCACAGTTTAACCACATGTTTAGTTAAAACTAACGTCATCTTCTGTTAAACATAGTTGACGTCGTCTAAATCGATGTGTAAAATTCTGAATTTTTTCAAAAGTTTGTGTATTCAATGGAAAACAAAAAGTAGTTCGTGTATTAAAACGGGAATAAAAAATAGTTCGTGTATTTTATTAGCAAATGAAATTAGTTCATGTATTTTTAAGGAATTTTGATTTCATAATTTAAATGTGTTTAATTAACATTAACGCCGTCATAACGCCGTCGTCACTTCTGTTAAATAAAGTTAACGCCGTCTAAAACGATGTGTAAAAACTGCGAATTTCAAAAGTTTGTGTATTTAATAGGTAACAAAAATTAGTTTGTGTATTTAATAGGCAACAAAAATTAGTTTGTGTATTAAACGGGGATCCAAAATAGTTCATGTATTTTATTAGCAAATGGAAATTAGTCCGTGTATTTTAAAGGAATTTTCCCTTATGAATAATATTAAGCCCACAATACAAGCATATTTCAAAGCATGAAACGGGATGCTTGATGGTTTTCTTGGGCCTATTTTCAAGGCCTATTTCATATATGAGGATAGAGTCTAAAAAGACAAAATTCAGAATGAATTTTCACATTTAAACTTAATTGCTCTCTAAAAGCAATCCATCTTCAAGTTCATTTACAACTAACTGAGAATACTAAAGAAAAAGATCAACAAGTAGTTGAGCAGACAAAAAAAGGTAGAAAGCAGAAAGTTTCAAAACAAGAAGACTTCTTTTCTTTTTTGCATTTTATGCAAAACCTTTAATTGAATGTAGAAGAACGTCTTTAGATGATTAAAAACACTAGTAATCTGCTCTTAGAAACTTCTCGTACTCAGTCCCATTCAATGTCTTGTTTATATCTTCCCAGTTCTTGATATGATCTGACAAATCTCCTCTGTGTATTTTCACTTGTCTGCTTGACAAATCCTTCACAGGAATGTTCAAAAACTCCTGAACTTGCTTCAACCTCTGCCATCAAACACCAAAGCGAGTTAACACCCACAACAAACTTTGCTTCTAAGATTATGATAAAACCATACCGTTGGGTCTGTTATGAGATCTTCGTAGAAAACAACCATATGCCGAGTGGTATTGAAATATTCTAAAGCCTTTGCAGCTAAACTCTCTGTTTCTTGTAAATCATGGATCAATGATGTCGAGTTGATTACAGGCTTGTACCTAGAAAGTGCATCTGCCTGCAGCAAGAACCTAAAGGATCAAGAACCAAAACAAGCGAAACATTTGCGTAAGCATACAAATACAAAACCTCTTGAGGAGAATGAACATGAGACTTGTGAGTTCCATTCAACAGCTTAGCATAACGGTCATAAGAATTAGCCAACACAGAAACCATTCTTCTTAGAGGATTCCTTCTGAACAAGAATATAGCAGAAACACCTCTCCGGTTAAAGTAATCTACAATCTCTTCATGGTTAGCCAACAGACCCTGGTTAAGCATCCATTTGAACCCAATCGCAGCAGAGCATTCGTTCTTTGAAGCGCTCGTAAACCAATCAAGATTATAAACTCTATCAAGAGTCTTAACGATTGAAGAAACGTTCTTCCTTCGATCCAGAACCGAGAAGATCTCTCCGTTAGAACTCACGTTGTCATGACTATTCAACAACGTTTCGAACCAACCGCTTCCTGATCTCTGCATCGACAGTATCGCGAAGAACCTCACGGGATTGTGCACACATTCAGCTCTGTTTTTTTTAAGGAAACTCAGATACAGAACATAAGAAACAGAGTGTCGAGACACAGACAAGAACGGAGTAGTTACCGACTAAAAGTGTGTGGCTTTGGGTAATGAATCCGAGTCATAACGTGTAATGAGTGAGAATCAACAGGTTGGGAGCTTTGGAAACTAAATTGTTTAAAGCAAATGGAGAGACCACACACCATTGCGAACACTAAAACTATCATTCTTAAGAACAAAGGTGACTTCTTTGGTTGCTTTATAACAATCGATGCACTGTCCTGTTACGTTAACATCAGATCAATCGTTAGACTTAAGTGAATCTTCAATCTTGGAATGAAGAATATAGATAAAGTTTGATACTTTAAAATCTTTTATGAAGAAAGAAACAGAGTTTTCAGTGTAGATTACACTGAAAAAGCATACATGCAGAGATGCCCAGAAGCTTACTTATTAACAGAAAAGATCTAAGAGAGAAAGAGAAGACCTTTCCGAATAAACAGATGAACTCCGCCATTGATGCTTCTAGAAGCTGAGGAAACAAAGAAAAACAAACAGATGGTTAGAGAGAGAGGGAGGAGGTTGATTCAGGAATACATCTTCTTGGTCCAGAGTATCTGAGAAGAAGAAGAAGCCAAATGTGTTTGGTATTTGAGCAAAGATTTTGTATAAAACTATAAAGTTTCCCTCGTGGAAAGTCGAGCCACTGTCATTAAGACATGGTCACTGTCTTTTTCTCCTTCGCTAATTAATCTCAGATTTATTATATTTATTAATTAATTGTTTTTTGTTTTAATTAAAATGTTTAGTTTCGCTTTCGCCACTAATTCAGTATTAGCAAAACTTTCGAGTTAGGATATTATCATTAATCTCTTCATATTCCTTGTTTTGGTATTGACTTGTTAAAATATTTTATGCTATGTTCTTGATTATGAGCATTTTTATAGGGCAAAATTCACTTTGATATCTCGTAAATTAAGAATATATATATACATATTATTTCGAGTATTTCAAATGTTGATTACTAAATCCAAACATATTTCAAATATTTTTTGGGATATTTTTTAATAAAGTTCTTAACGATTTGAGATAACTATTTAACAAAATAATAACTTAAAGTTATGAGATAGTATGGTGAAGTTATCTAACAGAGATATTCTAATGTGGAAGTAGTGATTAAACTAACAACTTTTTTTTTTAAACTAATTTTGGTCTAATCATCTATCTAGTTTTTTTGGTTTAAATCAATAATGCCCTACTTTACACTATTTATTCGATCATTAAACGTTTACAGACGACTTAAACTTCTGAAGCGGGAGTCAAGGAAAAAGACCTTTTAACGTGTTTCTTTTTTGAAAAAGTTGTTAGTTTGAAAGTGATTAACTGATTATCAAGATCAAGTATTAAAACAAATAGTGGCTTTTGACCCAAAAAAACAAAACCAAATAGTGGCAATACTTTTGTGATACCAAATAAAAATAAATCGTAAAACACAGCCAAGAGGTCAACCATTTTTCGAGCAGGAAAACATTAAATTTATAGTATTAATATAGTACATTTTCATAGAATTAGCCATACATAATACAAACGCACAACTGACAAAAGAAACATATACAAATAAATATATTAAAGTTCGAGCTACCGACACCGTACGTTATAACTGGTCGGCTGATAAAACTGAATCAAAAGTATTTATTCGGTCTTTACAAGATTTAATGTCACATCCTAAATCACATGAAACTATTCTTCACCGCAGTTTCTAAATTTCCAAATCTATATAATAGTACTAATTTATTTTTGTTAGGAATATCACAGTGTAGCCGGGCAGAGCTTGTTGCAGTTTGAGACGGTACATTGATGGTTGCGCCTTATTTGAGGAAACCCTATTTATTTTAGCCCGAGGTTAGTGTGATCTAGGCATAGGCATGGGCCTTTGGTGGCTCATTTGATTGATTGGGTTTTCAAATTTCTAGTATTATATAGATAAACTTCATCTGGATTTTACTAATTACCGGATTGAGTTCGGTTCGGTTTTTTTCGGATTCGGTTTGGATTTAGGTTGGTAACACATGGTACGAAGAGTTGACTATGTATGTATTTGTTATGGGAATATGCGGACGGTTGGGTCTTGGTTGACTTGGGACTCTTTGCCATCAAATCATCAACGTCAGATTAAGTTTGCAGGACCATGGTTTTGGATCCAGAGGAAATTCAGTTTGCTCTAACCTATTTAGCATAGGAAAACAAAAATTGGTTTTGGTGAGGTTTCATGTTTTATACATTTTCCAGTTATTATTGAATGTTGTACCCTATGAGTTCAAATTTCACTTCTGCTTACTTTAAGTACTTTTATAATTATTTCTATTGTGTTCTTTAAAAGAGAATGTTGTACCCTAACTTTGATGAGACTTTGTTAAGTTCGGCCCAAAAAGCTGATGAGGTGAGCGGTAAGGCAATCAAACCAGGCTACAATGGAATCAAAGTGGTCTAGATTTTGATTGTTAACCGAGAAATTTGACGAAAGGCCCAACTAGATAATCTAGGAAGGCCATTTCTTTTTCTTGATTCGATCCAAATTTTAAAAGCTTATTTATATATAACTAGCCGGACCAGTGTTTTTTTTTGTTCGAATCTCCAAGAGCTCATTTCGTTTCTTTTATGTTTTTTTTTCATTAATGGTAAAAGTGTAATTAAACCATCTTTTGTTCTACATTTTAAAGATGAATTCACATCGTTTCTTGTAAATTTTACGTCAAATTTATAACTACTTGTTTTACAACGAATTTATGAAGAAATATGTTCTTCGCAATATAACGACAAATTCACTATGATAATATGCATTATGACGCGCTCTTAACAACGAAAACAGTCTGTTGTTAAGACTGTGTTTTCTTGAAGTGGATAGATAGTGGCCATGAGTTCAAGACACTCTACAATTAACGATATATGTATATACAACGACAAATGGAACTTAATACTATGATGCTATGGAAATTGAGAATTCGTTGCAATTGAATTGTTATCAATGTATTTTAATTTGAATCAGAATGTCTCCGGATATTAAAATTATTGAAGAAAAAAGGCCGAAGAATACAAGAAGTTTTTGATAAATGCCTTAATTGCTTTTGTGTTTGTATCTATAGTTTTATATAGAAACATTTTTTCTTTTATAAATCTTGGTTGATCCGGTCAGCTTCGAGAGGAACATAATTATTATTATAAAGTGGTCTAGTCCGAAAGTATACCACACTGGCTGTTCAAGTTTATAATATTTTCCAACTAATACCATGAGATAGACTAATTATCTGTTACGGTCCACTGTATAAACCAATTAGACCAAAATCTAAACCCATATTAGCCAAGTAATGATAATTTAGTTCCCAAAAAGAATGATGATACACACCAAATCTCAAGAAATTGCCACAAGGCTACCACCACTTGGTTTAAATAGAAACATTTAAGGTAATGATACATGTGATGATTCCACAAACATGACATGCTTCTTCATTTGAATGATCATATTTGGATCCAAATAATAATGTGTGCATACGTTCCAGTAATGTTATATTTCATAAACATGCATGTGAAAGTTTAGTTTGTTTCTATCAGATAAGAAAAGGCTGGAGCAGAAGAAAACCACGTGAATAATGGATCTTTTCATACCTCCATCGGTTATAGATGGACAGTCGAAGAAGAAAAATGACATCACTTTCGTTCACTCTTTTTAAAAAGAATACAAAAACTTTCATGAGTCTCCAAAGAGAGTCTTGTAGAGTGTATGATTGCAGTCTCGGGAATTAGAAATTCAGAGGAAGAAAAAAGAAAAAGTTCGACTTAAAAAGTGATATGCTTTCTTTTCCCACTATAATTGAGATTGGTGAATAATAGTTTAAAGTACCTGAAAAAATCACTTTCTTTCATTTCTTAGAAGAAAAATGTAACCTTTTTTCTTTGATTGTATAAAGTTGTCGTCAGCTTTCTTTGGCATATGAAGTTATAATCGTATTTTTAAAAATTATCTCTCTCTTCTTACTGCTTTCTTCCACACTAATTACATAATTACGTTATAATTAATCCTAGAACCCCATTTGGGGTTCTAGTTTTTTTATTTTTTTTTAAATTTTTTTTAATTTGATTTTTTTTATTAAAAAAAAAATTTAAAAACGAATCAATCGTGGATCGTCACGTGTCAGTGGGACCCACAAACAGTGCAAGAAACTCTTAAGAACCGGTTCTTATTTAAGAGTTTTAGGAACCGGTTCTTACACTATTCATGGAACCATCCCCTTAAGGACCCCTCTAAGAATCCCTTTAATCATGCTCTAACTATATGTGTGGCTAAGTACAACGCAAAGCTTCATGTTCATTATCGACGAATTCTCTCAGTTCCATGGAGGGAGGGACGCAGGTGAGACAGAAGTGTGGCACGTGCCTTACTCTCGTTTTTATTTTTTCAAAGTAATTTTTTTAATATAACTTTTTAATTATAAAATTTTACGAAATGGTATGATTGTGAATTGTGATCATAAAGTTCATAAAAAAAAGATATGAACAACAAAGCAACAAGATAGATGGAGAAAACGCGAGTTAATGAAGTTGAACTCTGGTAAGAAAAATCATAAAAGTAAATATTTAACCACTTGTCTAAATGCACATCCTCAATATATTGTACTGAATGATCTTTTCTGAAAAATGTACCTTTAATTTGTTTTTTTTTACATACTGCAATGTAATGAATAGTTATATTACTTGTTGTTTTACAATTAGCCAATCAAGTGTAATTTCTGCTTAATATATTTTGATAATTTTCTTATGATGGGCCTGCCATATATAAAATTTATCCGTAAAGTTAAAGATTCCACTCAGTTTCACATTCTACAAATAAGGTGAAAGAAATGTCCACTAGAAGACAAGTTTCTTGTGAAATAGATTATAAATACGTTATACATACCTCTATCTCTAGAAGAATAATGTAACTAGTTCTGATTATTACTCTAACTAGTTAGTAGTTCATCGATCGCTTTGGTTTTGTTCTCTCTTATATGGCGAGTCGATCATGTTTAATGTTCAAATGAAAATGTAGAATCCCATAAGAACTCTGTCAATCTTTTTTTTTTTTTTTGAAGAATCTGTCTAATTCATAAAAGGGCAAACGTCACGACAAGAACAAAAACATCAAAAAAACAAAAAAAAAACAAACATAAAAGGACAATATTGGATCGCATATGTGAATCAGAATATTACAATTTACCTTGATCAATTTAATTAAGGTTTGGTTCGAAATAATTAGCCTTGTTGTGGTCCACCCTCCAACCTCCACTAACAGTGGTTGTGATTTGTGAATCATGCGACAGCTTCACAACTACATTATCCTCACAAATAAGTTATAAATTAGGTTAGTCTCGTAAGAAACGAACAAAACTATCAAATGTCATATAATTAAGGTTTGATTATTCTATATGTAATTCAAAGTAAAAGCCAAACTACACCTAAACACTAATGAAAACTAAATTAACAAACAAAACAATGTTTTCTAAATCAAATATGAAGTTAAAAATTTCTCTTGTCTCAGCTTTCTTTCACTCAAATCACTAATCAGACACCGTTAACCAGAGGCGAATCTAGATTTAGTTTTTACTGGATGCAAAAAATTTATAAAACAAATTAATGGGTGAAATAATAAAGAATTTACATTTTATCTGATAATTTCTTCTCACTTTTATCTTATAAAATAATCAAAAATGAAAAACTAGTGGGTGCATAGACACCCATAGTCTACTATTTGGTCTCGTCCTTGCCGTTAAGCATATTTTGATTAGGAACTTTAGCCATCTAAGTGTCTAACAATTAAATAAAATATGGAGAGATGGCAAAGTAGCTTCGCCATTGGTCTGCATGGACGTTTAACAAACTTAAAAAAAAAAAAAAAAAACTCCAGACTCGGTTAAATAGTTTTGTTGTAGTTTTATGTATGATAGGTTATATTGAATTTTATTTCATTGTAAATGGTTATAAAGATGTCAATATCTATTTTTGTGCTGAAAGATGTCAATATATTTTTTGCTATAATTGAAAAAAAGATAGGAAGTGTTTTGTGGATTTAGAGCAATTCGCAATTGTGGTATTTCATCAAAAAAAAATCTTAATAAAAAAATAGAAGAGAAAATAGAGACGTTTTTTCGTATAAAGTGTTCTCAACAGATTATGAAAGATCTTTATGCTTATTTATCATGTTGTGATTGATTTTAGTTTCTTACTTAAGAAATTTAATTTTAATTAGTAATTGGGAAAATATCTACAAATAACAATCGGCTTAGAGTCAATAGCGAACTACTTCTTCCGTTTCGTAAAGAATATCGTTTTGAAGTTTTATTTTTGTTTCATAAAGAGTGTCGTTTTTAATTTTTAATGTAATTTATTGATGTTTTTAACTTGATATGTATTGTAAAATGCATTGATTTTATAAATATTTTGATTTATCTAAAACACTATTGGTTGAATAGTTACTATTATTAAAAATATTAATATATTTTAATCATTTTTTAATATGTATGAAAATATTAAAATGATACTTTTTAAGAAATTGAGAAAATAATATATATATATATATATGTAATTACAAATTATGGAGGTGATAGACTTTATTCATTATGAACTTTCGTGCCCACACTATACATAATTACATATTATGATACCACTAAAGATCCCATGTGCCCTTGTCTGCATTCACTTAGTCTTTCTCGTTTTATTGGATATCTTTCCCCTCTAGAAAAAGCAATATTTAGATGTGTCGCAAATTCACTTTTCATGATCGACAGTCTTTGTCTGGATAAATGCTGGTTCGACATGTCTAAAAATTATTGTTTCATATAAATATTATCACAATTAGCACTATTTAAAGGTACCCATCGAAACGAGTATTTGTTCAGCACGAATTTTAGTAGTTATGGATTTATTGTCACAATACGACGAAAGATGGTGGATATTATTTTGGTATTTCATATAGGACAATTCTTTTAAATAGTTTTTAAATTTTTGTCACAAAAATAATCTTAGAAAAATAAAAGGGCAATTCTCTTAAATAGCCCTTTTTAAATTTTTGTCACAAAAATAGCCCTAAAAAAATAAAATGATCAAAATAGACTTTTTTTTTTTTGAAATTTTGATTTTTTAATTTTTTTTTTGAAATTTGAAACCCTAACCCCAAACCCACCCCTTTACTCTAAACCCTAAAGTCCAAATTAGTTAACCCTAGGGGTATAAATGCATATAAATGAATTTTTTAGCTTCTAAAAAAAACATTTTGGTCATTTTCTTCCTTAAAAGCTATTTTTGTGACAAACAACCTAAAAGAGGCTATCTAAGGGAATTTCTCAAAATAAAATGACTAAAATAACATTTTTTTTTAATTTTCAATTTTTTTTTTTTAAATTTATCCTCAAACCCACCCCTTAACTCTAAATTTTAAAGTCTAAATTAAATAACCCTAAGAGTATAAATGCATATAAATAGAAAATTTAACTTCTAAAAAAATCTATTTTGATCATTTTCTTCCTTAAAAACTATTTTTGTGAAGAACAAATTAAAAGAGGCTATCTAAGAGAATTTCTCTTTCATATATATTTCTATTTATTAAAAGCTAAAATAAATTATTTAACGAAGCAATTTAAGTGACGGGTTTCTGACTTCATATTTAAATGTTGTCCCACAATCGATCACCCATATTTATGTATGAGTAATGTCAAATATAATTTCTTTATTGTGATATATTAATTTCTAAGCATGTGATATGTTAGTATGCATATTATGTTGACACAACAAATCAAGCATGTCACAGCATTCATTTTATCATCACCTAACTGTTAAATACGGTCATGGCCCTAGATTTATTGTATATTTGTACACTCAGTTTCTCCTTATATACGGATGTCATAAATATAAAATTCCAAAATAAAGACGAATTTCTTTCTTTCTTTTTTTAACTACGCATTTTTCACAAAAAAAAAGAAGAAAAATTGTGATCGTCCGTGATGGTTGGATGGTATTTTCGTTATTTCTCTGTAGACCAAAGGCTGTTGTTCTGACATAAACTCGCAATTATTACGACCAAAGATAAACAAATGACGATCATATCTTAAAACCACGAGAAGCATTCTCATTCTCTCCTTGATTCCATTGGAAAAGTAAAAACAAGTACTACTACTATAATAGTAAAACAAACAAAACATATAAATCAATAATTCGAAACTCGAACTCTATGCACCGATTCTCTAACGTTTGAGGCCGTTAAGTCTAAGAACGTAGTCTATATGAATCACACGTATCAGCGAGCCTATAAGATTTTGGTCTGAATATAACAGCGCCGTCAGATTTCCCGTTACGTATTGGAGTCTGTCATTGGTCCCCCACCCCCACCAATATCATTCGCTTCTTCTTCTTCTTCACACAAGGCTTTCTCAGTGAAAATGACAAGAACAGATCGTGGCCGTTCATAATTACGATCCTAGTAAGTAAAACTAGTACTATAACACAAGAAACCATATGGTACAAGAAGAGCTAGAGAGAGAGAACACACGTATGTATTACTAGTGAGAGGTCTCTAGAAGAAGGTGAAGTCGGAGATCGATGGCGACGGGAGATGTAAGTCTGAGAAGTAGTAGAAGAGACCGAGATGTGTCGGAAGAAAACGAAGTTGCGGATACAATGAAACGAAGGAAGCTGGATGTAGAATCTAGGATTGTCTTTTCTCCATGTGTACAGGTAACAAGTCGTGGTGGAATCTTGGCGAGAAACTTGGCTGCTGCTTCGAAGACAAGCGTCGTTGCTGTTAGAAGGAGAGACTCTCCCGTCGATGAACAGTCTCAGATTCCTAGCTATGTTTCTTGCTGTTCAAGTAATAGATCCCAAGAGAAAACGAAACGGAGGATAGAGTTTGTAGATCTTGAGGTAAAACTATTGTCGTCTTCTCTCCCACTCTGTGATAATAATTTTATTTTATACATATTTTGAGTTTCTTTATACCTTCAGGAAGATAACGGTAGTGATCTTGATCAAACCGAAACGTCGTGGACTTATGACAACTTCAACAACACGAGGTATGTTACATTTTGAACTCTGGAGACAGGAGTTACCAAAGCTTAAGTCATATAAATATATGAATGTGTCTTTATAATCTCATATCAGGAGAGATACGCAACACGAGGATTCGACGGCTATGGAGATCCAAGAGATTGAGTGTCGCCGCCGGTTGAAGATGAAGAGGAGCCGTGAGACGGTGAAGGAAGCCGAGCTGGAAGATTTTTTTCAGGCGGCCGAGAAAGATCTCCGGAATAATAATAAGATGTTGGAATGTTCTTGGAAGTAAGTTTTTATTCTATTTCTCCATCAATATTTACTAAAAATAAAGAGTTAATAAACTAACGGTTTTGAGAAAATTTACAAGGTATAACTTCGATTTTGAGAAAGATGAGCCACTTGGTGGAAGATACGAGTGGGTAAAGTTGAATCCATGAAGATGAACAACAAGAAAAGACGATACTCGCTCACCAAGTACTTATTCTCTTCAATTATGACAATCATAATAATATATCTTGTAAAATGTAATATATTAATCTTTCTTGCCCAAGAAAATGTAAATATCTCTCAAATAATCAGTAACATGTAATCGAGAGACTCCTACTTCTGTTTGTATGCGTAGTAGTAACTAGATCAATGTTGTTTCTCCGTTAATCAATAACATGTTTTTTTTTGTAAGTTTGTGTCCACTTTAAAAAGATTATTGTCAACAGTATTATACATAACAGCATTGCAGCAAAAAGGCAAAAGCGAACTGGCAGTCGTGGGAAAGGAATATTACTGTTTATTCATCAGGCTTTTTCAGTTTTATAATTTACCGAGTGTATTCTCACTTTAATTTACGTCCTACTCTAAAGGCATCTCCAATGGGAAGTCCTTAGAAAAAAAATAATTAAATAATTGATGGACTCCACCAAAACCTAAGGATTCGATCCTTAAAATCTCTAAATAAGAATCGATCCCTGCATTATTTGTGACACGTGGCGGCATATGATTGGTTGATTTTTTTTTTTACTCTACAATGGATACACCATTGTGGATGTTTTAATGATTTAACTACGAACTTGTGCTTCACATGCAAAACTATTTAACAGTTTCCATATTCCATTTTGAAAATTTTAAATATAGTTGCAAAACAGCTTAAAATAGCCATTTTCTGTGTTTTCCTCTCTTATTTTTCAACTAAATAGCCATCTTAGTTACATTATTTTATTTGTGTTAATGTATCTATCTTACGTGGATTTTAACAGAAATAATTGGTGATTTTTAACTTAATAACTGGTGCTTTCTTTTTGAGAAAGAACGATTGGTGTTCATTTCCTGGTCAATCACAAAACTATAAATTATGTTGTTTATTTTGATTGGTTAAACTATATATAATCTATTTATTTAATAATACTTTTTAAAAACTAATAACTTTCTTAATTTTTGTGTTTTTATTTAAGACTACTTACCTAAAGAAACGGAGGAAGTAACACTCTTTGTTATCCTAAACCGACAAGGACTTTATAAATAATTTTTACCTCCTCTAGTTCCTACTCAATTCTTTTTTTCTTTCTTTTTCGTCATTATTATCTTTCTTACTTTAAAAGTACCAGAGACTCAAGATTCAACCGATTCAGTGAAAATATTGGAGAGGTTATGATTAAAATGTGTAAATGTCGTACTTGTACTGATCGGTTAGAGAAACTGACACAACACAAACTTTCGGGAGTGTACACTAAAAACCCAGGAGGCATAAGATTTGTTTACCCTTTTTAAAGAAAACAAATGAAAAGAAAAGGTTTTATCTTTTATCTTTTTTTAGGTACAAGGTTTTATCTTCTTTTTTTTTTTTTCCTTTTACGAAGAGAACCAATTCTTTTATTTCTAAACCCAACATAAATACTGGATAAATTGTTTTGACCCAGTTCATATGTGAAAGCATATCCAATACATAACTTGTGTTCTTCAGAGACTTGTGTTCAAATTTCTTTTTAATGAAAATGAACTAGCTCATCAGAGCTTTCAGCTTTATTATGTACAGAAAAGTAAAGAAAAAAAAAGAACTTGTGTTGTATTTATTATTTTGACATATAATATACTGAAACGCAAGACTTGTATATAAGGGAGGTGGTCGACGTGATTGATGATGCTCTTCTAATGCATGTACGAGGATTATGATAGAATTATTAATTATACATCTTTGGACAACTATTTCTCATGCGATATATCATATATATAGTTACATTATCAGAACAAAAAAATCACATGAAATGTAATCCACTAAGTCGTATAAAAGATCACGACTCTGCACTGCGTCAATGGAGCGCAAGCATAAACAAGGTCTACAATCATAACTAATTTATCCTTTAAAAAAAAAAGAACTTGTTATATATTATTGATTTTTTTAACCAAAGCTGAAAAACATAGGAATAAAGCTTTAGCTTCATCCTCAATGAAAGCATATCCTCTTTGGTAAATGGTAAGCTGATCCAGTCATATGAACCTGCCACCTGGGGGTTTCAGAAGAAGAAGACATTAACTAATCAAAGATCTGCAAGAACAAGATAGTGTTTCCAATCAAACAAACATACAACTTACGAGTCTTAGAAACATAAAACTAACCTGATCCTTAATTAGGATTCCTAATTAAGTAAAAACTCATCCAACATACAGCACAACTTACGAGTCTTGTATGGATCTCCTGAAGCATTTGGATCAGTAGTTGGGTCACGTCTGGATATAAATACTTCTAAATTAATGTGGAGTCCCCAGACCGTAAAAGAGCATGAAAGAAAAAAAAAAAAAAAAAAAAGAGCATGAAAGGAACATACATAAGCATATAGTAAAATTTACATTTCTTTAAGCTCCTATAATCGAAACATCAGACACAGGTATTTCAACTTCTGGCTTAGGTGGAGCGTATTATGGAACCCCAGGCTTAGCGCAATTACTCACAAACACAGCCACATGCCTATTATGAATACAAAAGACAACATCAAATACACAAGAACAAAGTTTAGTATATAATCAGGTGTATTCCACTGGCGGTCATGATTCACCGAGCTTCAAGATTGTTTATTAGCTCTGACCCACCAGCAGAGGTTATAAGGATACATGATATTAAACTTTAAAGAAACAATAAATCTTCCCTGAACAGAATTAAACAATAAGAGTAATGGGCCTTGAGAGTTGTTAAACAACAACAACGGAATCATCAGCTATACCGATAGAGAATGAAGCTAAACTCCATACAGAGGGAGAAAATAAAGAAGAATCAATCAAGATTCAAGAATCAGTTGAATCGGATATAAGAGAGTAGCCAGCTTAAGCTGAAGAACATTAGCTCTGTTCTAAGCCTTAGTGGTCTTCATAGTGTGAGTATTGTCCTCAGCCTTTGATACGACCTCTACACGACGTCGTAATTGGTCGTCTGATTAGTATTCTCACGAGACTCACAACGGTGGAAGAGAGAGAGAGGAGAGAAAATAGAGCAAGAGACTGGATTCTAAACTCTCAGTCACATGTTGGTATGGAAACTTTAAAAAGAAAAAGCACATGCATAAGCATAAGCAAGCTTTTAAAGAAGCCTTGACGACCGTTTGATCTGAATTCTGAACGCATCATCACATGCTACGACAATTCTAAACAAACCATCCTGACCAATTATAATACGACGTGTGTAAGTGTAGTGAAACAAAAGACGAGAGATATAACTTCAAAAAATTTATTACATAAGGCATCTTACAAGACCCTCTAACAGAGAAACAAGGTCTCGAGAACACTAACATTTCCTGTCTTTGTTTTTTGTTGTTGTTTTTTTTTTCTGTTTGTTCTTTCCCTCCATAACGTTGGGGTTTCTAAAAGGGCGGTAAATCTAACTTGAGTAACCGTCATTTGAAAATCCACCAGCCTCACCATAACTGACTCTATTTGAACATTGCCGCCCTATTCCACAAGTAGCAACGGGTGTGTGTACACATTTAACCTTCCTCATCATCAACCCCATCATCGTCATCATCATCGTCGTCATCATCATCATCATCAACATCATCTTCATCGCCATCACGTTTTCTCTTTGGACGAGATGATGATGATGGCAAGGACTGGTCAGGCATTGGTAGATCATCTTCCACTTCTTCTTCTTCATCTGGATCGTTGTCTTCGTTAATGGGTTCGATGTCACTACCCAAAGCATCATGATCTTCCACTTGAGAGACTGGCTGAACAAGGTACCCTTCACCAGATTCTTCATCCTATCAATATTCATCAAACTCCATGTTAGCCATAAACCCAAAATATATCAACTTCACACATGGACCATTCCAGCAACATAAACAAACACATGATACTTTAAGCTGCAACCCAAAAAATTCAAGACAAGACTGATATTCTCAGGCATGCAAGAAAACTAGAGTACCAACAAGATACTCTCAAGTCATAACGAACTTCTAAACATCTATATCTAAAAACCTGCAGCACACTGGACTTGTTCATAAGCCTTTTTTGAGCTGAAAATGATAAGTCTATCAAGAACATAGCTACAGAAACTAGCAAGAATCAGTGAAATGCAAGCATATAATTCATAACTCCAAACATTGCAAATGATTGTGAGTAATCAAAGTGTCTCACCTCCTCTTCACCATCATCATCATCGTCACCAAATTCACCATCATCCTCAACCCCTTGGTCGTCTTCTCCAGTCTCACCATCATTATCCTCATCATCATCCCCTTGCTCATGCCCATCAATCTCTCCTGCATTCATCAACCGTCCAGTACTCCCTGACCCACCAAGACCACGATCATCATCGTTATCCACTTCCTCTTCATCCTCCTCCTCCTCTTCTTCATCATCTTCCTCATCATCAACCCCATCTTCCTCATTATCACTATCCTCAATCTCATGAACCTCAACAACATCATTATCCTCCCCTACTTCCTCCTCATCAATCTCCTCCCCAGACTCGCTATCATCTTCCCCTTCCTCTCCATTCACAGCTTGAAGACGAAACCCGTTAGCCGCCCTTCCAGCCACCTGCTCAGACTCCTCATCCTCAGCATCACTCTCCTCATCCTCATCCACATCAACAACCCCATCAACCCTCTCACTATGCCCATTACTACTCATCCAAGCACCATCTACTCTCTCATCCCCATCAACCTCCCCACTCCCAGGATCCTCCTCCTCCTCCTCTTCTTCCTCCTCACCCTCCTCCTCATCATCCTCCCCCTCCTCCTCATCATCCTCCTCCTCCTCATCATCATCATCACTCTCAGGCCTCTCGTTCCCTTGCGCATCAGTCTTATCCAAAAACTTCAAACTCTTAACCAACCCAAAAACCCTAGCCCGATACTCACCAACCCTAGTCACAGGACACTCATACAGATCCAAAGACACAAGCTTTAGCCTCGCCAGAGGAGAAAGATCCTCAACCAAGTGGATCCGGTTATTAGACAAATCCAAATCACGCAACGAATCAAGACCGGCTTCAACCAGAAACTCCAAACCGGAAGTGATCCGGTTATCAGACAAGATCAGCTTCTGAAGATTGGGAAGCCTTGGGAACTGCTCGAGAGAAGATACGCCGATGTTAGCTATAGAGAGGTGGTGGAGATTCTGAAACCTCTCGAGGAGAGTGGGTGGTGGTAACCGTCCTTGGAGGCATTTCACAGCACCGTCGAGTGTTAAGGTCCGTGTAGCTAGAGGTTCGGGTTGACCGTCTAGAGCCGCTTCTACAGCTCTTTCCCAAATCTCATCCATCGTGAAAAAAGCTCGAAACTTTCGTGAGAAGATTTGAAACACCGTCGCGGCTCCTCCTCCTCCTTTGCGGATTTTTTCTTCTTTTTTTTTGTTGGTTGGTCTCTGCCGTCGTAGCAACCCTAGTTTGTAGTTGGGGGTTCTTTTAATCGATTTGGAGATTTTGGGGCGGGTCTTGAGAAAAATAATAGTGGGTGGGTGGGGACAGGTGGAGGTCTTATAGCCGTTGGATTTTAATGTTTAGGATTGGTGACGTGGATTAGTGGAGGGTTTAGATTGATTGGTTTTTGAGATCTATCCGTTGGGTCTTCAGTAAACTTTTATCTTCTTCTTCTATGGTTCGTATTTAAGCAAAGAGTTTTTGATTTACATCATTTATTGCCTAATTAAGTAAGCTTAGCGTTTTAATTACACATACTGATACTCTTCTTGCCAGACTCTTAAAAGTGAGATAATTGGATTCAAGACAAAGGCACTTTTGTAAACTCATAAATTTTAGAGTTTCAAAGTAAATGAATAAAGAGTAGACTTGGAGCACATAATAAAGAGTTACGTGAGGAATATGTAAGAAAAGAAAACTTGACTTTTAAGAAGGTGATTTGGCACCGAATATTAAGGCAAAGAGCATCTACAAAGACTAAGAAAATATTCAAAGATATGTATTTTTTTTTTTGGGCAAAATATTCAAAGATATGTAAAGAGGTGAACTTAATGGGATTAGGTAGCCGTACATAGAGATATCAAATGGACTCGCAAAGAAGATTAGGTTAAGCTTTTGCAAGAGATATCGTGTAAGAATTGCAACTGTTATTGTTTGAGAGATCCTTTGGTGTATTAGGAATCAGTCAGTAGTGAAATTAACATGTGTACTGTCACATAAACTTGATTTCATTGAGCATCTTTAAGTTCATATACTATTGTTATATGTTTGTTAGTTGGTATCAGGGTGAGCAACCTCTGCGATCTACATAATTATATTTACAGATTAAAATCTTGGAAAGAACATGGAGAATATATAAAAACTCATTGTGGTTCAAAAACTTATTATGTTTGATGAAGGTAAGTTCGGAACCACTGGAAAATTCGCATGAAACAAAACATTTGTGTTATTTATGAAGAAGCCTAGTCTGTTGTTACTGATGGTTGGTCAAAATCAACTATGATCAATGAAAAAAAGAAGAAATTCTCAAAAATCACTGGATCAGTGGATAGATGCAAAAAAACCTCCAAATTCACATCTCGAGCAATCTCACTGATCTTTTCAGTGGTTGATACTAATCAGTTATAAGTTCAAAATTAGATGTGAATCAGCCAAGACAGCATGGTACACCTTGATAAACTTCTTTGAGGGAGATACTAGTGTCAAACACACTAGCATCTAGCATCACACTTTGAAACCCTTACAAATGGGAGAAGATGAGTCACTTGGGAGGTTTACTTCAAAACAACACCATTGCCAATGAAGCTTTTGTACTCGGTAAAAAATATAAGGAGAAGAAGTTGGTTGAGAAATTCTTGTGATGGTCATGAAAATGACAATGAACTTTGAGGAGATGATGTTTGATAAATTGATAGGAATGCTCAAGGTTGCTGAAATGAGAACTACTGAAGAGGTCCTAACACCATAAAAAAAGATGGTTTTCACAGCAAATCAAGATGGAGATAGGGTAAAAAAACTTGAAGAAAACATGAGTCTGATGGTCAAAAAAACTGAGAAGGATCAAAATAAAACCTTGGAGCAGTTCCAGAGAGGTGGTCAAAGAAGAAATTCAAGATCATATGGAGAAAGATATGCGTGGAAGAAGGATATACAGTGTCACGAATGTGAAAGGTATGGTCATTCAAGAGTGATCTCCTTTGATATTTAATGTTTTAAACCATGATCAAAACATATTGCAAATCTTGTTTATTAGATGTAAGTTGGGTTCAATTAATTACAGAGGCGAAAGGTGATTAAAAATGGAAGTGGGATCGCCAACAGGTCGAATTTGCTGTACAAAGACTATAAAGAGAACAATAAGTTCAGATGATTATCTCTTTATATTCTCTCTCTATGTACTTTTGTAGAAGAATGTCCCCTGACGCTAGAATGAGGGGTTTCTTTTTATATGGTGCTCCAAATATGTTGAGAAGACATCTTGATGTCCTTGTTGATGAGTTCATTTTGTCATTGTACGTTTACACGTGAAGCGGATGCCATTTGTTTCCTCCTGAGGGTATTTAATGCTCTTATCATTCGTACTCTACAGGTTGACATACATTTTTGTATGCTTTTTAGCATTTTAGACGAAATAGACTTCTCTTCGATTTGTGGGTGTACATTGGTGTGGATGCAAAGTCAGGGTAACCTAGTGCAGTTTCAAGATAAAAGATAAAAGGACAAATTCAAACTTTCGAGATAGATCTGAAATCTTATCTGCAAATCATTTAACAAACATCCTAGTGCAGTTTCATTTTCAGTCAGCAAAAAGGATCCTAAAACAGTAAAACTAACACACTTAAAAGTTGAGCCCTAGGTTTGTTAGGATTTAGGAACACTCTAAACTGAAAAAATAAAAAGAGAAGCAAGATGAAAAATCTTAGTAAGAGAAAGAGAGGAAACACACAATCCTTTGTAGACGACGGAGTTGCCTCCTACTTGGAACATCTTTCCCGTCATGACGACGTCTTTTGGATCGAGTAGAAACTCTCAGCTGATACTGAAGTCAAATTGGTTAATTTTAGACTTATGGGTTTCGATGACGCGAGAAAAGGGTATAGCTAAGCGTCATCGCCGAAGCAATAGCCACTGTTTGAGTTCGCTTGTGCGTTTGTGCTCTCATTTTCTAATGACTAGTGAAAAGTGAGCAAGAAGATGACATACGTATTTAGGCGCATTTATAGTAGAAGATGGACGACGCTCTAGTCCGGTGGGATTAAAAGGGGAAAATGAAATTTTATTTCTATGTATTATGTGACAATTATTACTCATAAATTTTAAGTAGTTTTTTTCCTTTTTGCATGTATCAGCGGCAAGAAATATATGTGACCTACATGCAGATGTGCCTCTTTTGGGAAAGAGTATATGCATGAACTGTACAACTGGTATATCATTAAAAGAAAAGGAAAGAACACTAAGAAGATTTATTGAAGATCTTTTAGAACGAGTTTTTTAACGGGATTTAAGAGACGGTCTCTTAGCTTTTAACTAAAAAAATTAAGAGACGTCTCTTAAATATAATTTTTTTAGTTAGAAGCTAAGAAACCGTCTCTTAAATCTTGCTAAGAGACCCGCTCTTAGAAACCCTTAATAAACATGCTCTTAGTCATTTAAATTATAACCAAAAACATGCAATCCATTTCAGCTTCGGGATCGATGGGTTTTAAGAGTTTTTTTTTTTCTATCCAACTTATTCCTCAATCAAGTCGCGGTTAGCCACACTGAACCGAACCAAATCAGTGGGGCTTTTGTAGCTTTCTTCCACAGTATAAATGTGAATTATGATCGTCTTGATTAAAAAAACTGGACCCAAAATAACAGGAGCTGCTTTTTTTGTCAGTTCCTCTTATATTTGACAAAAAAAAAGAAAAATCTCGACTGTAAATACAGAATCTCGAAAAGTTTCTGAGTGGTCCTGTTTTATTGATGGAAACGCTGAATCTCTTCATCCTCCTCTTTTAAAATTGGTCAATGCACTATGCATACTAATCAATTGTTAAAGACATTATGGGTTAAATATTGTAACACACGACACTGTTTAAAAAGGTTGAAGTATTTTATTTGAACCAGCACCAATATATCATATACGGATTCATATAGAAGCGTCCAATTAATTGGCGTTTAATATGCTCCCATGCGTATCCCTGAAATTTCGGAGTTAGAGTAACTGTCACATCCGAGCTACTGTGTTATTTGTTTCTTCTTAATCGCAGTTCCAGTTAATTTAAAGTTTCCTTAGGTAATCAGATTTTAAAATCAAATATTCCTTAATAACTAGAGAGATTAATAAAGTTAGATGAAAAAATGTACGACAGTAGCTTAAGAAAAAGAAAGTATAAGACAAAATTGAGCTACTCTCTTTTTGTTTCACTAGATCAGTTGTGTCAGCCAGATCTTGATTACTATACAATAACCTAAGGCGATTAGGAATGATTAGCTCATTAGGAAATACATTATAAAACAAATGCTACCATCATGACAATGATTTTGTAATTTATCATATTAATATACAAAAGTTTTTTAAAACAAACGTATTGATTGACGTCAAGTACCACTCAGAAATATTTTGGTGGGATATTCAAAGACTTAAAGATTAAAACATCGGTTATTTATTTGTACAATGTAGATACATAACTGATAGCAAGTGACGGTGACAAGATAAAACATGATAGCATCAAGCATGTGACAAGACCCTGGAAACACATTTAAAGGACAAACTCAAGCTTAACATTTTGAAACAGTAAGACCATGATTAACCCCGGGTTCTTAAGTGGGGTTCTTAGCGTAATTTAAGAACCGATTCTTAACTTTAACAAAGAAAAAGTTAAGAACCGGTTCTTAAATCTCTTATTTAAGAACCGGTTCTTAACTTTTTCTTTGTTAAAGTTAAGAACCGGTTCTTAAATTACGCTAAGAACCCCACTTAAGAACCCAGGGTTAATCATGCTCTAAATGTTCTTAGGCACCACGTGACATTCCAGTGGCACGGTCCAAAAGACACTGACACTGTTGTGCAACACCCAAAAGAGATTTGTGCACCGATCCACCGTCACAACTCACCGCCTCAGCCGCCGTGACTTTCAGCTTCTTCACCTTCTCTCTCATCTTATTACCTTCCTCTCCTACCATAACTCTTCTCACCAACGCCTCGATCTCTACCCTCGAAGTCATCTCTTTTGTCGGTAGTTTTTTAGACCGGACCGCGATTCCAAGCTCTTCATTAAGCAGCGTTGCATTCAGCTTCTGGTCCGCAAAAAGCGGCCAAGCAATCATTGGAACACCATTAACAACGCTCTCTAGAATTGAGTTCCAACCACAATGAGTCAAGAACCCACCAACAGCTTGGTGAGCCAGGATCTCGGCCTGCGGGGCCCATGAAGGGACTACAAGGCCTCTTTCGTGTGTTCGGCTAACGAACTCTTCTGGTAGATAATTTGGCGTACCGTCTTGTATTCCACTATTGTTAACCGATAAATAAGCGCTGCAAGCCAAACCGTCCACTGGTGGTCGAACCACCCAAACGAACCGTTGCTGACTCAGCTCAATCCCCCAAGCCAGTTCAGTTAGCTGTTTAGCTGAGAGAGAGCCGCCACTTCCAAATGAGATGTAAAGCACTGACTCGCTTGGTTGATTGTTTAACCAATCCAAAACCGGATGATTGGTTTTCGATGGATCAACCGGTCTGCATAAAGGACCAACTGGATAAACCGGAACACGTGCAATCCGACCAAGGAGCTTTGGGTCTTGAAGTGATCTCAAGGTTTTGGGCTCCATATCATCCCATGTATTCACAATTAACCCATCAGCCGTTGGGTATAACAAACCAAGAGGAACACATTCTTGGTAAATCTGGTCCGTCGGGTCACGAAACGGGTCAAGAGTGTCCTCAAACCGAACCGGTTCACATCCAGGCATAGCCAAGGGTTTCTTTTTTACTATGTGCTCTTCTTCCACGTCTTTGTCCAGCGTTGGGAAGTACATAGCCACCGAGAGGAAACGTGCGTTCGAAGCGATGAAGACATAAGTCAACATGTTGAACTCTTCACCAAGCCGTAGTGCGTAAAGGCCAAGAAAATCTACGATAAGAGCCGTTGGTTTGTGCTTCATCTCAGCGATCTTTGTTCGAAGGATGGGAACAGTCTCACGCATCATGATCAACAGCTTGATACCGAAAAAGGCTGACGGGTCAACCATGCCAGAGATGTCCGGAGACGGGAGGCCGACAACGTCAAAACGGGTGGCGTCGCAGCCAGGTGAGTTGAGAAACTGGGATTGAGAGGAGGCTGCGTCGGCTTCAAGGACGAAGATGGTGATGTGGAAGCCGTGGGATCCGGCTAAGCGTTTCCCAAGCTCGATCACTGGGATGACGTGGCCCATTCCAGGGCTGGCGAACATGGCGGCGTGTGGTTTTGTAGTCTGCATAGCTTCCATCGACGATTTGATGAACGTTTTGGATTTCTTGCGTTGTTGTGTGAGTTTAATATATAGAAAACCAAAAGTCTTTTTATAAGCGCGAAACGTTTCGAGAATATAATAAACGTCTATCTACCACCTTAATTGTCTTATACTACAAAACGAACTAGAGTTTTCATAAATTAAATTCAACACTCATAAATTAGTAATCACAGCTAATCATATCATAAATTTTATTGTAATCATATCATAATTCTTGGTGGTCTCGATCGACATTGTGTAACCTTTTCTAGAAACTGAAATATATGTATATCCACTTGTATTCACGTATATCACCAGTCAGTACTCAGTAGAAGAAGAGAACATAAAAAACCTTTTAAAAACACATGAAAACTGCGTATCTTTTCCAGTGGAAAATGCATTATGCATAACAAATTGATAATTAATTGATAAAATATTTCTTGGGGTTAAATATTAGTATAGTATTATAACACACGTCATTGCTTAAAAATGATTGAAGAATTTTGTTTGAACCAACATCAAGAATATATGTTCAAAAAACATCATGAATATATATATCATACTGATTCGAATAAGAAATCAATCGGCTTAAGCAAAACACATGCATCTCACTTATGCTATATGTTTCATAAATATAAGTAGTATTTATTCATGAAATTATTCATGCAAACTTTTTATGTCTATAAGGTTCTCAAAACTTATCTTGTAAACATTTATTTAACTGAAAACCTTTATTAAAAAAAAGTTTCCTTAATTAACCTAAAAAAATCAAAGATTTCTTCACATAAAACATTAATAATAGGTAGAGTTAAATATGGTTGATGAAAAAGTAGTATAAGACAAAACTGAGCTGCTCCCTTTTAAAGTTATAAGTGACGTTTATATTAGCGGAATTATAATACAGAAGTACCTAATATTAGCTGATTAAAAATCTAAGTATAATTAAGAGCATCAGCATTTTAAATCTCTCGACTCTCATTGAGTTTCTCACATTTAAAATAAATAAAAATATTGAAAAAATAAAAGAGATGATAAAAAGTTCTCATTTGAGAGATTCTTGTGTTTAGTAAAAATTCATTCTATACATATCAATAAACATGTGGTTTAAGTATTTTTAAAATAAAAGAAAATAATTACAGCATATATACAAGAATCTCTACCATTGCACATTCTTAACCATCTCATAATGATATTGGACGTCATCAGATTTTCATCCTGCTTTTTTTTTTCTTTTTTTATTAGGCCAACTCTAATTAAAAATTTGAAAAATCAAAAATCAAAAAAATATATCAAATTTTTTTCTTGCAGTGTAATTTTAGAGAATCGTTTAAAATCCTTTGAATACATATATCCTTTTTCAATTGATTACTTTTTAAATAAAATAAAATAAATAAATAAAAAACTAAATAATTATCAGAATATTAATAATTTTATCACTAGCAACCTGAATTGACCATCTTCACGGTTGGAGTTGCTCTTATGAATCACCGTTTCATGATTTGGCCATGTAACTATTAACTCAAAACAGATTTTCTTTCTGTTTTGGTTTTTGACAAACACACTTTTAAGTTAAAAGAACCAATTATTTAACGAATAAAGATAAACAGTAGTTAAAATACCTGACTATACAAATTAAACACATTATTTATTTAGATTTATTTCTATAACATAAAGGTAGAACATTAGTGACTTCATGCAAGTGGCGCTAAGAACATGATTATCCCTGAACCCCTTAATGGGGTTCTTAAATTTTATTTTTTATTTTTTTTCTTTTTTTGTGTCAGACTTTAAAAAAAAAAAAAAAAACCAATCGTGGGCCGACACGTGTCAATGGAGCCCGTGAACAGTGCAAGAGACAGTTCTTATTTAAGAAATTTTAGAACCGTCTTTTGCACTGTTCACGGGTACCACATGTCAGTGGGGCCCGCAAACAGTGCAAGAAACCCCAATAAAATACCCATTTAATCATTTAATCATGCTCTAATAGCATGTAGCATTTGGCAATACACGAAAAATATAACACAATATTCATAAACAGTAAAACGATACGCAGTTCAAACGTAAATGTTCATAACGATACGCACTTCTAGGCACCACGAGCCATTATGGCACGCTCCAAAAGACGGTCGCATTCCTTTGCCACTCTCGATAGCGATTCATACGACGATCCACCATCACAACTCACCGACATCTCCGCCGTATCCTTAAGCTTCTTCACCTTCTCTCTCATCTCGCAACCTTCCTCCTCCACCATAATCCTCCTCACCAACGACTCGACCTCCACCCTCAAAACCACTTCCTCCGACGGCAGTTTTCTAGACCGGATTGCTACTCCTAGCTCCTCGTTGAGCAACGTTGCATTCATCTTTTGCTCAGCAAAAAGCGGCCAAGCAATCATTGGAACGCCGCTAACAACGCTTTCAAGAATTGAGTTCCAGCCACAGTGAGTTAGAAACCCACCAACGGCTTGGTGGGCTAGGATCTCGGCTTGTGGGGCCCACGAAGAGACCACAAGGCCTCTCTCTTGAGTCCGGCTAGTAAACTCTTTTGGTAAATAATCTGGCGTACCCTCTTGTACTTGGCTACTATTAGCAGAGATATACTCGCTGTTTGGGGGGCGGACTACCCAAACAAACCGTTGCTGACTCAGCTCAAGCCCCCAAGCCAGTTCAGTTAGCTGTTTAGCCGACAGAGAACCGCCACTTCCAAATGAGATGTAAAGCACCGACTCGTCCGGTTGCTTGTGTAACCAATCCAAAACCGGATGATTGGTTTTTAATGGATCAACTGGTCTGCATAAAGGACCTATTGGATAAAACGGTACACGAGCAATTCGACCCAAGAGGTTTGGGTCTTGAAGAGATTTCAAAGTTTTGGGCTCTATATCATCCCATGTATTCACAATAATACCATCAGCCGTTGGGAAAACTAAACCAAAAGGAACAAATTCTTGGTATATCTGGTCGGTTGGGTCAAGGAATGTTTCAAGAGTATCCTCAAACCGAACCGGTTCACATCCAGGCATAGCCAAGGGTTTCTTCTTGATTATGTGCTCCTCTTCAACGTCTTTCTCCAGCGTTGGGAAGTACAAAGCCACTGCAAGAAAACGTGCGTTTGAAGTCATGAATACATAAGTCAACATGTTGAACTCTTCACCAAGCCTTAATGCGTCCAAGCCAAACAAGTCTACTATCAGAGCCGTTGGTTTCTGCTGCATCTCCTCTATCTTTGATCGGAGGGTTGGTATGGTCTCACGCATCATGGTCAAGAGCTTGATGGGGAAAAAGGCTGATGGGTCCACTAAACCGGAGATATCCGGAGGCGGGAGACCGATGATGTCAATAAGGGTTGCATCGCAGCCAGGTGAGTTGAGGAATTGGGATTGCGCAGAGGCTGCGTCGCCTTCAAGGACGAAGATGGTGACTTGGAATCCGTGGGATCCGGCTAAGCGTTTCCCAAGCTCGATCACGGGAATGATGTGGCCCATTCCAGGACTAGCGAACATGGCAGCATGTGGTCTTGTAATCTGCATAGCATCTACCGACGATCGTTTTCTTTTATGTTTATTGTTGTGTGGGTTATAGTTGCAAGTGAGTTTAATTTATAGAACCTAAAGTCTTCTTCAACCTTTTGTATATAGTATAATATACAATCTAATCGACCACAATAATTGTTATATACAAACAAACTAAATTTATATACATACCTAGGTGCAACTGTATCTCAGCGAGCTGCGTATATATTTATATAGAGGAAATAATTTAACCATGTGAGTCGTCGTCCTTTTTGAATGGTTCATTTTGTGTTTAATGCATCGACAAAGGATTATAATACTCATAATAAGGGTGGGACAGATAGGGTATCTCATCAATTTTAAGGTATCTAAATTCAAATATTTATCTGGTTGATCTATGTTTTTATTATCTTTATTCAAATTTGGAGTTCTTGATTATTCGACATATATCCGAATCCGAAGTCTTTTATTATCCAGCGGATATCTATATCCAGATTTAGATCTTTAAATAAAAATAACAATAATATTAAAATATGTTAAAGTATTAACAATTATTAAAAATAATAAAAATGTATATAATGTTTTAATTATTTCTATATATATTATTACAAAATTTATATATTATTATAAAATGAAAATATAACAAATAAAATTAATTTATATATATATATTAATATTTTTAAAATAATTATCAATAAAAATTACGAATACATATATTTAAACTAAAAATCAAAATATATGAATGTAATTTTAATATATTTAACATTTTACTATTCGGATTCAGGTCGAGTCCTTTCCAGATATTTGAATTTTTGGAAAGGATCTAGATCAGATCTCGGATCAAATCAAGATCTTGGATAATAATTCCAGCCATAACTCATAAGACTATATTATGTATATATTTTTACACACAATCATTATATATATATGTAATATGCATATATTGTATTACACATGACCATTATGCAACCTAATATTTATTTATTCTGTATTTAAAAGATTAATGTTTAAAGTTTTTCATGTATATTAAAAAAAAATCAATGTACTCTTTTAATTATTATTTTGGTTTTATCCCACCACTTATAATTTTATATTTTATATTTAATTTTAAAGATAAATGCATTAATTATATCATAATACATCAATTTTTGTATATAAAATAGAAAGATAGAACATCAAACATTTGTATATGAAAGGAGTATAATCTAGTTTTGTATCAACAAGAGGCAAATACTGGGCTTTTATTGATGATTGGTCAGTGATCATAAATTTACGACATTTTAACTTTATCAAATAAACATGTCAGGACACCTTCATTGAGTGTATCTCATGAGAGGTTATCAAAATATTGTGAAATTTAAATACTACTACAATTATTATGTTAGGTATGCATTTTTTTTTGCTACCTATATAATTTCCTCTCTAAATTATATGGAGGTAATAATCCAACGATATTCATTCATTTATCTCAGAATTGAAAAACGTCCCCATTCTCAATAAATGCTAGTTATTGTCACCGTTTGACTTATATGGTGGAGAAGAAGTACTCCATCCGTTTCATATTATTTGTCGTTCTAGGTTTATTCACACATATTAAGAAAACATATGATTTTGTATATTTCTAAAATAAAAACATAATTACCTATACACCTAACCATATTTCAACCAATAGAAAAATAAAAACACAATTACCTATGAATCTTATTAATGAATTTTGCATTAAAATTCTAAAACGATACTTATTTTGAAACGAAATTTTTTTCCTACAACAACAAATAATATCAAACGGAGGGAGTATTCAACATTTGATTTATTCAAGCAAAATTATCAACTATAATCGTCATGCAAGTTGAACACTGGGCTGCGTGAATGATGATGCATTTAGATAATTATAACCCCTTTCGTCATGCAAGTTGAACACATATAGACTACTGAGCGTCGGTCTCCGACCATATACGTACGTGTCAGCGACAGTAAAAACAGCCATGCACGTTCGTTCGACTTACGTAATACTCCGTATTAGTATTTATCAATCTATGCAATTGTGGAAGTCAAAATTCATTTTTATCAAGATAAATCCAAATTTGTGTCTCACGTAAAAATATCTTACGTAAATATGATAAATTTTTGCGTACAGTCTGGAAGCACAAAAAGTAATAAAGGCTCTCAAGTGGGTTGAACTTGCTATTTGGAGAAGATTATCAACCACTTTAACCATCTGAGCTATTGGTAACAATTTGAAGAATTGGCCTAAAAATATATTTCATATTAACAGCCGGAAGCAGATGCTTCTACTCTTGTCCAGGGCTGCTATTGCGGTACAGTGTCTAACTACGAATTTAGCCCTTCAAATCGAAGATATGGAGCTGGTATTACACAGTGGGGAGTAATACTTTATTATGTTTTGTAATGTTAATAGATAGTGTTTTTTTTTTCTTTTTGGTTTGATAAGTATATATTGTCTCGTGTATAATTCTTAACTATATACCCAAATATGATTATAACGGATGATCATCAGTCTATAGTTCGCTTAGCCTAAGTTTATAATCCTAGATTTATAGATTGTAATCTGGTGGATTGAATCCAGTGGTTTATGGTTCGCTTTGCCTAAGTTTATATCATATTATAACGTTTTAATTAATTCAAGATGATATAAGTTTATATCATATAATAACGTTTTAATTAATTCAAGATGATATAAGTTTATATCATATTATAACGTTTTAATTATTTCGCTTAGCCAAACTTTTTTAAAAATCTCCAATGCCTGAGAATGGCAAGCTGCTCAGCCTACTTCTCAATGTTGGAGCTCTGCTGGACCAAATCCCACTCCTCGGATCGCTGAAGGTAACAAACCTCCCCAGCCTGACCTCCAACTCATCTCATGTCACCTGGACGCAGTGTGGGATGCTTTTTCCAACACCTGCGGTCTAGGCGGTGTCTTCTCCAGTCCCTCGTCTGCTACTCCGCTGCCACGATTATGTGAAGCTTGGTCCTTTATTTCTTTAGTTCTAATGGCGGAAGCCCTTGCTGTACATTTGGGATTATGACCACATCCTTCTTGTTGGAGAGAAAATCTCACATTAAAAATATGTAAGGAACTTGAGTAATATATAAGAGATTTGAATCAATTTACTTACCACCAATCGGTTTTAAATTGGAAGCCCAAGAATCTTATCATGGTATCAGATCAGGCCCACACCCTGACCCATTAATCCGGCTCGGACAGTGGCCTATCATCCCATTAGCTGATGGTCCATAGAAATCTCAGTTCCGCCGAGATTGCTAGAAAATAAAGCATTGTTTCGGAGAAAGTATAATGGATTCTGCGATTTGTGGAGCCTTCCAATTTTTGTTGCAGCTTGGTTGGGATTTCTTCTCTCTGGCTCGTCCTCGATCGCTTTGTCTCTTCAACTTGCGTTGTGGGTTTGTCCGGTTTGGTCCCTCCATCTGCAACGTGATTCTTGTCATTTTTCTAACTGTATAACGCTTAACCGCCGTATAATCGGTTGCGGAACCTGGTATGAATTCATTCACTGCTCTATCAATTAATTTAATAAATGTATTAATGAAAAGTATACAATTTTTGGAGCATAATTTTTGTATAGCATACTTTTACTATTACTGATTTACCAGTCACGGCCTAATTATTTTTAGCGAACCTACACTGTTTCAATTTCTTACAGACCTGTTAACTCGACTCGTCGCAGGCTGCCGTAATGTACAAACCCGACCCATCTATAATTTATGGGTTAGTGGATTATCCGCAGATTTATACAACCAGTTAAGAAAATTTAAACAGAACTGCATAAAGAGGACTCCAATCTATTTTGATTTGAGAATTTTAAATCAATAGAGTTTAATCGATGTTGAAAACAACATTGTTTGATTATAATGTAAGCAAAGACAAAAGAGACTAAGTATTAACTCAAAGTCTCAAGACACATTCAGAACGATGTGATCTCAAATCTGAAACAAATAATTCCAAGTTCCAACTGAAATCAACAATCCGAAACTCTTAACTGCAGTTTAAACTTAAATACTAACAATTTTATCAATTCACAAATATGTCAACCTGCTCGGCATATCTATGACGTGCCACTTCCCACATGACTCCTCCAGATCAAGCAACAAAAAAAAAGACGCATCAGTTTTTGGATATTCAAAAAAAAAACAAAAGCAAGAGCAAGTTACATATAATAATTAGATTAGTTAAACATATCTCCAACAAAGCCCCTATAATACGTTAAAGGATGGTCACTTTAATTTATCCAAGTGGTCATATAAACTAACATACAAACTCTAGTTGCTCAATTTTAATTTTTGAAAAAGTCAAATTGCCTTTTGGGATAGAGCATGAAGAAAGGGGAATGTTCAGTTCCTGATCGACAGACTCGTCTCTTTTCGTTAGTTGAATCACTCCGTCCAAACCAAAACATTTCTATACGTTGGAGACAAAAGAGAGATTCACCAAAACTGAAGGTCATACATAGGTACAAAACTATAACTGTCAACTAAATTACAACTATAGATTGTCTGTTTTTGTTACCTTGAACATCATCACATATTCTTAATTTAATTTCCCTTGTAATATAATTTTCTCTACCTTCAAAGCATGTGCCCTAGCTCCTACAACCATTTCAAATGAACTCATGAAGATTTTTAAAAACAGCTACGAAGGGGTTTTACCACAACTCGAACAAACCGGGTACTTAGCTAGTGAATAGATTAATAGAGGGCAAGCTAGCGAGACATAGTAAATTCAAATTCCATTTGTGGCCAAACATAAGAAAACAAAACAACAATTGCTGAATCCACTTGGATCAAAACCAAGTCATGTTGTCAACTTCTTAAAAGATTTATCTGCTTCTTGAAAGTATTGAAAACCAAGGCCTGTTCATGTTCTTTTTAAAAGTGTCAGCAACTGGAAAGCAGAACAAACACAAACACAAGAACTGGTTAAGAGTAAACATCTTCAAAGTAAACTAAAAACACACGAGTAAAAACGCCAAACAACTAAGAACATAACACACTAGAACGTAAAAACTTCGACCATAATAATGAATAAAACGATTCTAGGTTCACAATAATGAACGAAACTACAGAACTGGATTCTTTAATGTCTAATCTCACATGTGCTGCATCATTCATACGTCGCTGAATCCACTTGGATCAAAACCAAGTCATGTTGTCAAGTTCTTAAAAGATTTCTATATGAAATACCTAGACTCGAAATTTACCAAACTAAATCGACATGAATAAAAAAATACACAAACGGATGGTAGTAGACCCTTAAACCGAAATGTTCAAAAATTGAAGTACATAAACCAAACTTGAATGGATATCCGAATCTCTCTAGTATTCGATTTAAACTTTAAGCATTATATAAACTATTTTTTTAAAAGTCAAAATTGAAACAAAATGGAAAGCTTAATTGGAACAATTCTACTTAGATGTCTTGTAAGTTAACCCTTTAAGCAAATAAAACCTATTTTCCTTATTAAACTAAAAAGCTTATAATTTTCAAAAACAGGTATCAGTTTCAATTAAAAAACATATTTAATAATTTCCGTTTAAACGTTTATACTGACAGAACTCTCAGAACACATGAACCAACCAACCTCTCATGTTTATATAGCAAAACAACATTCTCAAACAACAAAATAAAGTCACGTATATTCTCAATCATGGATAATGTTTCTCACTGAATTTCTTTTAAATAATGAAAATTACAGGTCCACTAAACATCGGTGTATGATAGGTAGGCACATTGAAGAGTCACGCGTGGTTAGAGAGAGAGAGAGAGAGCAATAGAAAAGAATCACATTCACATGCCCCAACACCACATGGGGAATGGTCCCTCTCACTTTCAGTCACACACTTGCATATTTTCATTCAACCATCACATTTCTTTAAATAAATATAGAATTATACATGAAAATTTAGCTTTTTGTGAAATGAAGCATTGATAACGATAATGACTGTGCATTGGCCATGAATGCATGAAGCAGACCAAGAAGTTCATCCTCCCAAATTGTTTACGGTTAAACCGGAAACACATAACCGAACCGATCTCCCTTCTACTAGTTAATTACGATACTATCCTCTCAACGTTTTAGCCTCGTCCTTTGGCGTTACCTAACGTCAGCTCCAAGTCATCGACACCAACATCGTGAATCTTCTCACCTTCCCACGGCTTCACCGAAACGTCAACGCAAACGCTATTTTTGACGAGGTTAAAAGTTGGCGACGGCGGACATGTCTGAGAAACAGTCACCGGTTGAAAACGGGTCCATCGACAAGAATCGACAGTGGAGACATCTGACTCGTCGCATTCAGGAATCGATGTGTAGTGGTGGTGGAGACGCCGTGTTGGGCTTGAAGGAGCTGAAACTGGGAAGTTGCTGATCTGTGGCTTGGGTAGTCTCGGATGTGAGCCTCTAGGAGATGAAACTGGAGGTGTGACAGGGGCACTATTGGAAATTCGCAGAGGAGCTAAGTTTCCGGAGGAAGCTAGGTTTTGGAGATATGGGATGAGATACGTTGAGGAATGATTCGGGTCAAACCGGGTCGGGCTTGGGTAAGATGACGAGGCTGGGCTTGCTTGGTACGACGGAACTGGGCTTTGAAAAGCCGATGAATGAGGACTGAGTTGGATTGACGAACACGCGCTTACGCGCGGCGGTGTTGTTTCTGTTGGTCGGGAACCCTGTCGGAAAAAAAAGACTTTTAACTCAATGTCCGAAAATTGCGAAATTTAGAATTTAACATTTTTTTTTTTTTTTTTTGAAACTTGGAATTTAACATTTTACAAAAAAGAAAAATGATGAAATTTAGGAAAGTGAAGTTCGAACCTTTCGGTAAGTGGTGCCGTCTTCGTGGACGATCCAACCAGCTTCGACGCAAAGAGCTTTGAGTACTTCATTGTTGTCACAATGCTTAGGGAGTTTGTAGTTTCCTTGAGATCTGAGTCCGGTGAATATCTTAGCTGCTATGGCTCTTCTCCTTCTCTCTCTCTTCTTGTTGTTCTCCCTCTCCTTCCACGTCGGCATCCTCCCCGTCGCTCCTGCTCCTCCAGCCGCCGTGGATCCTCCTCCTGATGCTGTCATTCTCTGTTTCTTCTTTCTCTCTCTGTTTATTATTTACTTCACACTTTTTCTGAGTTTTTGTTTGTGCTGTGTAATTCTCGAGGAGCGAGAAACGCTAAAAGAGTTTTTCCCTTCACGAGGAGAAAACAGAGGCAAAAGTTATAAGCTTTTGTTATTGTTTTTGGATTGTAATTTAATTGATAAAAACAGGTACGTACCCATTTGATATCGTTACGTTATTAGGCTAACAATAAAAATTTCAATTTTATTTTATTGTAACTTTGCAACTACTTTTGGCATATTAAGAAAAAAAAAGGTGAAAAAGAGGAGGTGAATCTATGACCTCACTTAACTTACTGTTTACAAGCTTAACAAGTTTATGTTCGGTGGAAAAGGGATAAATCTTGACTTTGGTTTCTTCACCGTAAGATTAGAATCTGTGAGGTTAAATCCAACGGATGTATACGTGAGTGCACGGTCGAGAGCATGTGTCAAGCTGCAGAAGAAAAGAAAAGATGCCTTTTGGGTATCTCTCCGGTAATTGTGGTTTAGATCTCACGGCGATGTAAAAAGTTTGAACGGTTCAGATTTAGTGGTCCCCAACACAGCACCTCCCTCTCCAGTCAGGTCAACATTGGAATCATGTATGTAATATACTCAGAGTTTGTGGGCCCTGGTTTGCTTCGCACGTGCGACACAGAAACCTATAGACAGAAACATGTAGCCCATAGTCTATTGCTCGAGCCGAAGCCCTGGGCCCATAAATAATTTCGAGCCCTACAATGCACATGACTGCGGGAATCACATTTTGTGGTATTCTTTGTATAGTATTTCTGATGATATTTTCTACAATGGTATTTTTATAGTTCTCTGCGTTCCTTCGAGAAGTAGCGCTTTAGATGAAATTAAAAATAAGACAAAGAAAATCAGTTTTTTTAAAATGTTGTTTCCTTGGAGAAGGGAACACACCAAATTTGCTGTTATATTGGTCGATTGGAGCTGTCTTTCGATTGATTGGAATTGTCGTTAGAATATTTCAATGTATTATTTTGTTTACTTCAAACTTTTTCAATTCTACACTATTTTGAAATGAAAATCTGAGTGATGAATAAAAATAATAATTAATTCATTTTAACTTTACTTCATTTTGGAATTGGTAATAAAATAAGGTTAGAATACATTTTACGGCAAAAATAGATTTTTAATAAAAAAACAAAATAATGTCGGAAATGTTCTTAATACATCACAGTTTTGAGAACGTTTATATACTTTGCATCAATGTTTCTGTATATCTAACAATCCAATTAAAATGTATCAACAAACATGCATGGATAACATATCTTACGTAAATTCCCTACATTTCCCTTCTAGAGTGACAAAAGTTCAAAGATATACTTACGTAATCAGCAAAATACAACATAAGAATACAGTGAATAAAATGTGTAACACATAACCTCGGTACTCATCCACTAGCAGTGTTCTAATCCTCTATGCTGATTAGCATTCCCCTGAGTAGGGTTATTGTCAATTCCTCTTCTTCGCCCTCATATGCCAAGTTTCTTTTTGACTAGATGTACAATGATGATTGATGGGTAATTAAGTGCCAAGAGTGATGTATTATTTGGGCTTCTAACAGCTAAGCCCATGTATATGTAGTGAACAGCCTGTAACAAAGTTCTAAAACCGAGCACCAATATACAACATGAGATCGCGTTGAAAGCATTGTTGGATAATTAATTTCACAAAGAATCATCAAACTTTCAACTGACTGTAAGTACATGCAAGTGGTTTACTCGTTCATGACGAAACACTGTTGGTGTAAATCTTCTATCGAGTTAAATGGCCATGTATGTTCCCTATAGCTAATTTGATGTACTGGTCCCGCTTAATGCAGTGGTTAACTATCTCCGTTATTTAACTTGTAAACCCTGCAATTTTGTAAGCCATACCAAACGAACATTAAGTTCAAGAGATCTCACAAAATTCAATGTAAAAATAGTATATATTAAAAAATATAGGATTCCTACTTTTTTATGTATTTTAAACAAATTAACTCATATTATTATCTCTAAAAGGCTGAAAGAGAGAAGCTTGTTTTTTTTTTTTTGATAAGTAGAAGCTTGTTTTGAGCCAACAAGCTAGTCTATATCTGCTCACCTAAATGTGCATCGAGAGACGAAATAATTTTTTGCTACTTGCTGTTTTACGCTCTGAATGCCTGTGTGTAGCGTTAAAATTATCGAAAATTCGTTCTTGTCACCATATCTGAAATCAATAGTAGCCAAAGTAATAAAACCTAAACGTTGTTGTGTATCTGATAGATTCATGTTTGTTATAGATTTCCAATTTAAAACTAATTAGTAATAAGTATATTAGCTATAACTCTTTATAATCCTTTATATATTAGTTAATGTCTCATTAAATTCATGATGTGGAATATTTTATCTCTAATATCCCTTCTCGAGATGATGACTTTTATCGGTCAGAAATTTTGGAATTTTAAGACATTATACTCGGTCGAGCGATCTTTATATCCGGTCAGGTAGGATTAATTATGATCTTTATATCCGGTCATGAAAGATTATATTAATTAAGGGTTTAGAGTATTTACGATCTGAATTCTGATACCATGTTAGATTCAGATTTGTTATGTACTTCACTTTAAAATAAATTAGTGATAAATGAATTAGTTCTAACCCTTTATATATTAGTTAATGTCTTATTGAATTCATGGTTGATACTTTATCTTTAATAGTATCTCTCTTGTCTTCCGTTTACATATTATTTTTTGGTTTGGAAAGTTTTTGGTTCATATGAGCTATCGTGTACATGATACTAGATGACAAAAGGGTACAAATCGGGTAAACTATTAAATGATAAGTTACAAATTCTACAAAAAAATGGGTAAACTATCAAATGATATAAGTTAAATAGCTTCGTTGTTAGTTATAATTTTCACACATACTTTCTGGCTGTGTTTGGAGGATCTAAACTTCAATCTCTAAATTTAAATAGCTTCGTTGTTAATTATTGTTTTCACACATATCGTTGTTAGATATTCGTTGTTAATTATTGTTTTCACACATATCGTTGTTAATTATTGTTTTCACACATATCGTTGTTAGATATTGCATAAGCCTAGTGAATCCACTAAGAGGATAGCAGGAATATATTTTTTTGCCTATGTATTGCATTTAACATTAACTGGAAACGTCCTACTGTATTTTTGAGAATCTATTCGTTGGCTCTTAATTTCTAAGTGATTCCTATTTATTATGGGAGAAATCAAGGAGGTCAAGCTGCATGAGAGACCAATAAACTTCTTCAGATTAAGTTTAATGTTTCATTTAAATGCAGTATGTGTCTAATCTTCCATATGGATTCAGCTATTGGTAAGCTGAAGGGCAGGGGGAATCCTGGCATGCTCACACACTGATGAACTTTGTGCAGTATCAGTGATAAGATCTATGGAAGACCTAATAAAAACCAAAGCATCGCCACTTTTATTAGTGTTGTCTTCGGGTTCTCATCTCTGGTCTTCTTATAGTGATTAATTTACTCCTGGTTATTGATTGCAGTGATATATGGAGAGCTTCTAACACATCAGTAGTTATCAAGATGTATGAAAAAAAAGAATAAAAATATTAGAAGCTTAGACATCTCATAGTCCAGTGGGAAAACTATAGTTTCATTTAAAGTCACTGAATCACCTTCGAATATTACCTTATCAACTTCCAGATTATCAAAACACGCCAAGACTCAAATAAAATATTCAATTAGGGTCTCTATGGTAAAATTAGGGTCAGGTATTCAAGGGTAACAATGCAAATAAGTTTTTCGATTTCTGTTCACTGTTTGATCTATTGATTTAATTAATGAATCTTATATTCTCTCCTTTATACACAAAAATTATTTTCATTTTTTCACAATTCTTTTTTGACAAAAATACAATAAATTTGTATTATAAATAAAAAAAAGTTTATAGAAACAAATACAAAAGCCTATTTTTACAAAAACATTTCTTCTGTAACATTTGTGATATACAGGCGTAGTTCTAAGTATGGGCTTCAGGTGACGATGAAGAGTTGTAAATGGACCAAATAAAAATGCTTGATTATATTCTAGTAAAATTTTATTGGCATATACACAAATATACGAATTCATCATCGGTTTAACAGACTTGGTGTCAAACTTTTAAAACAGCACAACTCAAAATCAAACCACACGTGAAACGGGCACATGCATGGCACATCGTCAACTGGGATCATTAATTAATTACGGTTATGAATTTAAATCAGCGTCGTAATTAACCGAAAACACGGCTCGGTTTTGTTAGTTGCAAATCAACTAGCAGTGGTATAAGTCGTCACACAATCATTTTCAAATGAGTTAGTTACTTTTCCATTTAACGCCTGGCAATTCGTGTATTGATTTGGTTCAAGTATTTCGGGTAATGAATAATTGTATAAGAGGCTAAAGGATCCATTCAGTACGTATGATTTATGTTTGGTTTGAATAGTTTCAAGTTTAGTTTGGATAGTAAAACTAGAAATCAAAAATTTCCGAAAAAGTTTTGGCTTTGATTCCAGTTCGATTATTCTGATAGTTTAAATAATATATCATGAATTTTAGATAAAATATTGAATAATTAGGATAATCTAGATACAAATCTCGAATATTTCAGATTATTTTGGATATTACGGACAAAAAAAATATCTAAATAGTTTAAAATCGTTTAGATATTTAATAATAATTTTATTTTTTCTAATATTTTTAGATACTTTTTAATATTTTTATGTATTTGAGTATTCAATATGTTCCAGTTTAGTTCGGTTTCAGTCCAGTTCAGTTATTTTAAATAAAAAATATAAAAACGATTTAAAGGTTTAAAGGTTTTTATTCAGTTTTGCTTTTAGGTGTTTCAGTTTGGTTCTTATTCTGGTCGTTTTGCAGAATTGCAGGCTACTCTACACATTGGGGGAGAAATTAAAACTCGAAAGATGCGTTTAAAGACAAACATATAATTAATTACTCAATTATATAAGCATGATCTATAGAAAATAACTCAATAAGCAGCTCACAAAATCAACAACCGAATATTTGATTCAGCAACGAGCATTATTCTGCATAGCCATATGTATTAATAATACAAAAAAGGATGTCAAAATAATTAGTATATTTGCTATTCTATATACTTTGTTTTAAAATCAATCACAAGCAATTCACATTATTTGCAAAATAAACAAATAAAATCAATTTCTCTATTGGGTGGGTAGGTCAGGTGGCATTCAAATGGACACAAATACATTTTTACGTGGCTAACGCTTAGCGTGTGTGTTCTCACTATCGCTAGTTAATTCCGGGTCGGACGGACCGGAAAATCAGTTGATCACTTTAACCTCCTAATTTTCAGACAAAAAGCAAATAAATTAGCTTTCTTTTTGTGACTAAGAAGTTTCTGTTATCAAAGGTGTAAAGTTGCTAAAAAGTTCATTACCATCATAGCTAACTGCATTATTGTCTTACGAACGATACTCTTCGAAGGAGATATCACAATAGATTACAATAGTATTCTTTACCGCAGTTCATAAATAGTTTTTAGTACAAAATTACCCAATATAAAAAATTTAATAACTTTCTAGTGTATATGCTTTACATGTATTATGGACCCTCTATATCCAAATATATGTTTTTCAGGTCTTACTAACAATACTCTTACAAAACTAGATAGTTTTCTTCGCCATTCGCAAAAATAATAATTTTAAAAAATATATATATTTAAAAATAAAAAGTTAATTTTTTACTATATTTAATTTTAAATTCATTAATTTTTAGAAAGTATTTAGTTTAATTTTTAGCCTGTTTTGTATTTAAATTGGTTTAATTTAATAAAATATTTTTATTTTTCAAAACAATAATTTTATATCTTTTTAAAAAATAATAAATTTTAGTTTGTATGTTTTAGCTAAAATATTTAACTTATAAAATATATTTATTAAACCTAGTGAATCGAATGCTATCATTAAATTAAATGATTTTATCGCAACAAAATTTTAAATACGTTCAATAATTTAAAAATTTGATTAGATTTATTTTTATACTGAGTAGTGAACTTAAACATTTTTTACTTATTATCTATCCAAATTTTTTTAAAATATTTATATAATTTCTTATTTTTGATAAGTGATACAAAGATTATTAAAATGTCCATTTTTATCAAAATGTAAATATATATCTATTTATATAAATTGATCATGTTATAATAATCTTAAGATCATGTAATAATTTTTTAAAAAAATAGTATTATCTTATTTATAAATAATATGGTAATAAAATCATTTTTAAAAGCGATATTATATTTTGAAATATATTTTGTAAAATAGATAACTTTTGAAAATAAGAAGCACATATTATTTTCAAAAAAATATTTATATATTTTAAAATATTATAAGTGCTGTTATATAAAGCACTTTTTGTTTACATGTGATAATTTATACTGTGGTATTTTATGTCTTAATTATAGTGTCATGTATATATCATATTTTAAAAAAGAAAATCAAAAACATAAACAGTATATAAAACAATTTAATCATGAAAATATAATTATAATAATGAAATATCTTCTTATAATTTTATCATATATGGATGATTTTTTATTAAAAATTGAAATATATAAATACTAACGAAATAAATAAATATTTTTTATTAACTTTTTAGTGTGTACATTTATAATAAATTTTATTTAGTTTTAAATTAATTTTCTTATAATTTTTTTTACTATGGTAGTTACCATATCCTTTTTTATATTTGAAATTCTATAATTGAATTTTATGTTATAATTTTGTTAAATCATGTTACAATTAGGTAGGATTTATGTTATCATTTTTAATAAGTCATATCAATAGTTTTTTACGATAATGGTGGTGAAGAAATCTAAGTAATCAATTTTCAAATAATGTCTATAGAATAGAGAAAATGTTCTATTTGAAAGAAAAAAAAGAAGAATATGTTATGTTTTCTAAAAGTTGTAGAAGGTAACAATTTGAATAATTCGCGGGAGAGAAAAGGGGTGATTCGATAGACAAAGTTAATATAATAAGAGTGAGTAAATTTATTAACCTTTAACACGTATGGCCTCTCCTATTAAATGTGATAGTGCTTGCACGACCACTCAAGATGTGTCACGTACAAACATAGACATCAAACTTCAACAACAAAGTAACACATAGACATATGCATATATCGATCTTAATTTTTAAAAGTATAACAAAAAGAGCACATGACATGCATATGTACATCGATCTCAATTTCTTTTAAATGTAGAACACTTTTGTATGTGTTCTATTCAATGGCTTATACATTCAGACGTGTTCCGTGGAAGAAAATCTTAAATAGGATATAGTAATGTTTATGTAGCCAAACAAAGATAGAATCGGTCCCAAATACTGGTAGAGAGTTACCAGTTACCACTTACCATACTTAACAACTTCAAAACCTGAACTCTTATAAATACTTTTTATTCCTTGGCGGGAGACAACACGCCAAATCTGAAAAATATCGAGGAAACATAACAACATTTAATAATGTTTTTTTTTGCAGAAAATAAAAAAATGATTACCTAAAAAATAAATGAATAATGTCTCGCCGACAAATTTCATTCAATAACATTGACTTTCTCATTACCCCTTTTGATTTGAAACTCGTTCACTTTTTCTTCCTAAAGAAACTTCTCTCCTGTCTTTGTCTCTTTCTCTATCTCAAATGTAATAAATACAAGCATATGGCATAACGTCGTCTCTAACGCAAAAATGCACGCTAGCTATATTCTATACCTCATCATGCTCACCGCCTCCTTCGTTTCCGGAGAAAGATTCAAGGAGGCTCCAGAGTTCTTCAACTCACCAGACTGTCTCACCATCCAAAACGACGACGGTTTCGCATGTTCAGACAAAGCCGTTCACGTAGCAATGACCTTAGACACGGCTTACCTCCGTGGCTCAATGGCCGTGATCCTCTCCGTCCTTCAACACTCTTCTTGTCCTCAAAACATTGTTTTCCACTTCGTCACCTCAAAACAAACCCACCGACTCCAAAACTACGTCGTTTCTTCTTTCCCATACTTGAAATTCAAGATCTACCCTTACGACGTAGCCGCCATCTCTGGCCTCATCTCCACTTCCATCAGATCAGCACTCGACTCTCCTCTAAACTACGCAAGAAACTACCTAGCCGACATCCTCCCCACGTGCCTCTCACGTGTCGTATACCTAGACTCAGATCTCATACTCGTCGACGACATCTCCAAGCTCTTCACCACTCACATCCCCAGCGACGT
>MU106992.1:0-12861 GCA_012274485.2 Sinapis alba | reverse complement strand
ACGGCTTACCTCCGTGGCTCAATGGCCGTGATCCTCTCCGTCCTTCAACACTCTTCTTGTCCTCAAAACATTGTTTTCCACTTCGTCACCTCAAAACAAACCCACCGACTCCAAAACTACGTCGTTTCTTCTTTCCCATACTTGAAATTCAAGATCTACCCTTACGACGTAGCCGCCATCTCTGGCCTCATCTCCACTTCCATCAGATCAGCACTCGACTCTCCTCTAAACTACGCAAGAAACTACCTAGCCGACATCCTCCCCACGTGCCTCTCACGTGTCGTATACCTAGACTCAGATCTCATACTCGTCGACGACATCTCCAAGCTCTTCACCACTCACATCCCCAGCGACGTAGTCTTAGCCGCGCCTGAGTATTGCAACGCCAACTTCACCACTTACTTCACACCGACGTTCTGGTCAAACCCTTCTCTCTCCATCACACTCTCCCTCAACCGTCGCCATTCACCGTGTTACTTCAACACTGGAGTGATGGTTATGGAGTTGAAGAAATGGAGAGAAGGAGACTACACGAGGAAGATCATTGAGTGGATGGAGTTACAGAAACGGATCAGAATCTACGAGTTGGGATCTTTACCACCTTTTTTACTTGTCTTCGCAGGAAACATAGCTCCGGTGGATCACCGGTGGAACCAACATGGTTTAGGAGGAGACAACTTCAGAGGACTGTGTCGGGACTTGCATCCAGGACCAGTGAGTTTGTTGCATTGGAGTGGGAAAGGGAAGCCTTGGGTAAGGTTAGACGGTGGTAGACCTTGTCCGCTCGATGCGCTTTGGGCTCCTTATGATTTGTTAGAGCCACGGTTCGATCTCATTGAGAGTTAGATTAATTAAAGTCTAGACGTTACTTTTCTTTTCTTTTTTAAAATACATATTTTGACTGGATTGTGAAGAGGAATACTCATACTTGAATACAATAATAGGAAGAATAGTTGGATATGTAATTAGTTTGGTGATGGTGGTAACTTATTGCCTGCTTCTAGCATAATACTTTCGATGCCTATACTGTAATAGTTAATTGTGAATATATCTACCGAATGTACTACGGCAAGCCTAAGGAATAAAGATGTAATAAATAATAAAATATGAGAGCTTTTCGGCTTATGAAGTTTCATTACATCTCTTTTTGTTTTTACTGTTGAATTTTGAATTTATAATCCTCCATAATTTAAATATGATCAAAGTTAATATAAAGTTCGAGATGTTAGGCTTCTCGGAAAACATAAAGTAAAAATTCACCAGAATTTAATACTCAGACTTATCACTGTATTCATATATTAATGTACTCGGTTTAACTGATCTTAACAATATTGCATTTGTTAACCTTATATATTTTTTTAAGAAATTTCAAATTGATAGATAAAAAAGATAGTCATTTACATGATGATAAGATAGAACCTAAGTAAGAATGAAAAAAAGAATTTCAACTATGTACTATAGATCTTGTGTATTGACCTTCAAACAGAAAAAAATCATGTGAGATTTACTTCAAACCACCTTCTTAACAAGCCCTGCATGCAGTTTGTGACTTCCAGTATACTTCAGCGAGGTATTGTATTACGGACAACTTTATCAATGAAATACAGCGTCACTGAAAATTGTTTTACGAACAACATCCTTTGTATAGACTATAGAGTGCGTAAAATACAAATGTTATGAAAATTCTGATTATTAAGCCAAACTAAATATATGTTTTCTTCCTAACTTATTTCTGTATCGTATTTGTGAAGATACCTAAATAATCGGATTTTTTTTTAGATGTTCATCTCTTCGATAGCCTAATGACATCTTACAATGAATTACAATATATATATATTTTTAATAAGTGAATGAAATTATATGATAGCTAATATTCAACATATCGTGTATAAGTCATGCAAAAGAACATAATTTAGTACAATTATTGTATATTGATTTAACATATATTGATTATAACGACGATATATTGTCATGATAGTTGCAGATTTTTTGTTCGATTCCATATATTTGAGCTGTATAGTCAATAATACCACAATATTTGGATTGGATCATTGTACTTGATTTTTTTAGAGTACACAATATAATATCCAGTATTTTTGTGTAAAAAATGAAATAAACTCTCCGGCCAAGTCTCGCGATATTGTCGTGTAGTTGATCATTCACACATAAAAAGTCAACAAGTCAGCGCGTTGTCGACTACTATACTTGTGATTAAACAAGGAAGCACACCTACATTGGCGACCTATATGGTCTTAGTCTATGTTTGAGTTCTAAAATTTCTATAACCCAATAATGTATACAAGAATATTAGCTTTGAATCGTCCATATAGGGTAAACAGAACTCAAGTAGAGTTATAAAGATACATAACAACATTTCTACGTGATCTATAAACATATATTGTATATATACGTAAATGTAAATACGTAATGATGTATCTGTCATATATTATAGAGAAATTCCCTTAGATAGCCTCAAAATCAAACAAACAGTGTTTTTATCGAAAATTCCTTCTTTTACTGGTTTTACAAAAAAAATCTTCGATTTTTTTAGTAAATATACGTAAATATGGGGATCCCAATTGATTAAACTTGAAATCCCAAATCTCATTTCCCCACCCAAACCCCAATCCCAAAGTTTAAAGTTTTTTTTTTAATTTTTTTTAGTTTTAAAGTAAAAAAAAAAAGTCTATTTTGGTCATTTTATTTTTTGAAGGCTATTTTTGTGACAAAAACTTAAAAAAAGCTATCTAAGAGAATTGCCCTATATTATATATTTGCAATTATATTATCAGAAAATACTTGAATGATTAAATAAGCACATGCAAAATGTATGTTTACGTAATCTTGCAACAAGTATAAAGAATTTACGCGTGGGTCAACTCAGTGAGGATTGAGTCTGGATCTCTACGGATTATTATATGATGATGTGGTATACCAATGAACAGGCATGTTATTTAGATTCTTTTCACAGGTCAACTCAGAAATTTAATATAACATGTACATGAGCTGTAGATAAGTATAAAATATCATGCTTAATATATTGGAATATGTTAGTACTTATCTCTCACAAAATAACAAAAATATAGTTCATACAATACCAAAAAGTTGAATTTCACAAAACGTGTTATTTTGACAATTTTTTATCACCCAACTAGTATCATATTATAGTTCTAATGCAATTTATATTTTGTAAAAATTTAATATTAATTATAAAATACATTGAATTTAAAAATAATTTCATTTATCTAAAATTTTATTGGTTAAATATGTATAATTAATAAAAATATAAATACATTTCAATTATTTTTTTAATCTATGTGAAAATGTCAAAGTTACATTCTTTGTAAAATATAATAACTATTTAATTAGCACCCTCTTTATATATAGATAAATTTTCTTACATAACTCATTTTAGTTTGTTTGTCACAAAAATAGTTTTTAAAAAAGAAAATGACCAAAATGTTTTTTTTAGAAGCTAAAAATACATTTATATGCATTTATACCCCTAGAGTTAACTAATTTGAACTTTAAGGTTTAGAGTTAAGGGGTGGGTTTGGGGTTAGGGTTTCAAATTTCAAAAAATAAAAAATAAAAATTTCAAAAAGAAAAAATCTATTTTGGTCATTTTATTTTTTGGGGGCTATTTTTGTGACAAAAAACTTAAAAAAAGTTATTTAAGAGAATTGCTCTTATATATATTTTGCTAAAAATATGGGAACTAAAAAAAAACTTAAAAGTTAAACCTCAGTTCCCATTTAGAATATAAATAAATAAGAACACATTTGTGATATAAAATTTGAAAAGGAGAAATTAGGTTGTTCACATACTCAAAACATTACTTAAAAAAACATTACTAAACTATTTTCATCCTTCTTTAAAATTCCCTTTCCACCTCGTTTTCGTACTCTATTCTCACTTTTTGTTTCCCTATCCCAAAGGTATAAACAATTTATTTGTTAATATCGTGCACTAAATTGCTAGCAAGCTCATCATGCACTTTTTATAACTATATATATATGTATCTTGGATTTCAAAGACAAAATAATGCATATTAATAAAATTCGTGGGGAAGAAAAATCTTATACATCTAAAACACTCAAAAGTCAAGTTTTCTCATTACACATATATATGATACGAGTCGCATATTAGGCTTGTGGACAATATGCCAAAGATCAGCCTAACTAACTCTGACGAGACTAATCCGGTCGTAATAAAATTTGGCAGATTATTCCTTTTCACTTCTTTTTTGATCTTATCGCACCGACGATTTTTTAAGCTTGTTTTCTTGTACGACTTGCAAGAATTTAGGAAAGAAGCAAACATATTTTTCATTGAAGGCTTCGGCATACAACGGCTCATTGGACATTTGTTATAGGCCCATGAAGCCTCTTTATCGCTGACTAGAGGTGTGATAAAACTAGCTAATGGTTAAGAACTTAAGATTTGCCCATGGTTTGTCAAATACTAATGGCTTCACTTCATCTTTGGGACTCCTAACTAAATCGACGAGAACTTGTGACTTTCTCAATGAATTAATGTAAAGTGAAAGCGTTTCCCATGTAAAAATGCTAAACTCCAACTGTCTTCCCAAATCTTAGGATTCAAATGGTTGTGTAATCACTTTATAGACGTTTTCTGATTGTTATGGTTGCACATTGGCTTAATGACTACTCATCAAAATTGCATTGTATGATTTCAAAATGCTTAAACTCCTTTTAAATTAAAAACTTTGCTGTTACGAATCATTACGGTAGTGAACGATAATATATAAGAGTAAAAAGTGAAAGATTGTTAGTCTATACTATGCCTATGCAGAAAATCCAGAAGAAACCTGAAATCATCTATTCTTTGTATGTCCATACTCTTCACTGATTTGGAAATTTCTTACACATAGACTCCTTGGTAAGAACTACTTGAATGACTGGAAAACACTCATACCGCTTCTTAAGAACACAGCCATGTGAAAAACAACTACCTTTCTGTTCAGGTACGTGTTCCAATCTGCCATCTATCACATTTGGAGAGAATGACACACCGATGCAGGCATGGCGAGAAACCTCTGTCAGAAGCTGTTCTAATCAGGTTCAGTGATAAGAATGTCGGTAATCGCCTAACTTCAATCCAACAAACCCGGAAACAGACGTATCAGGACAGGATGTCAAAGTGGCTTGAATACTCTTCGACAACAACATCAACTTCAGCAAATCAGTGAATGGACTATGTAGAACCAAAAGTCCAAAACCATGGGAGTAGTGGTCATGTGTTTTAAAAAACAGAGGCAGGAGTTTTATTAATTGGTTGATTCGTTTTTTTTCGTACAGGTTTTTGAATATATTTTTAGAAATCAATAGCTAATGGACCAAAAAAAGTTTTATATCTATAATGCTTTGAGTACATATACTCAATATGTTTCATATTAAATATCGTTTTAGATTTATGCATACAAATTAAGAAAATATTTAATTTATATATTTCCTATATAAAAACATCATTACTCATACACCTAACTATATTTCAACTAATAAAAAATAAAATTAGAAAATAAAATTAATAAATTATGCATTGAAATGCTAAAACGACACTTATTTTGTAATGAATTTTTTTCTCTTCAATGACACTTAATATGAAACGGAGAGAGTATAAACAAATATTTTTAAAAAAAAAATATATGTATACATAAACATTGTCCCAAATCTCTGAGTTGTGATTTGTGTCGAAAATGAACTTCGAATTATTGTTATTTTATCAACAAGTGTTTTATTTTACAAATTATATATATATATATATATTACTGTGATTGTGATTATGAGTATGAGAGGTGACCAAAGAACAAAAAAAAAATGCATTTCCTACCGTTCCTAAAAAAAATCACCATATTCACAAGGAAAAAAATTCCCTTCTCATTCACTCTCATTATTTTTTTTTGTAGAGAAATAAAGAACAAAATTATTATTTGTTAAATTGGAGAATGAATAACCATTATTTTTCATTCCTACTATTTTATTCTTCTATGTTTGTTTCTTATTTGTTTCTATTGTTTTCCGAATGGTCACCAATCAAGACACTATGTTATGTTACATTGTCATTCACTATGTGTTATCCTGCATTGTAAATCGAATTTGTATTCCTCTATGTTTAATATAAGTATCTTTCAGTGAAAAAAAATATTATATTGGTGTTCACTTAATTCTAACTATCAAACCAGTTGTTTGAATCACTAAAAAGCTCTTAAAATTACAACCTTATGATTTTTACAAGCCATCAAATCCATATATCCAACATTGCGGCTAAATCTGGAAGTTTCAACTACTGAGAGATGCATATGAGAAAACAAGGACTTTTCTCATATGGGCTCCATACTAGGCAGAATTAACGTTCTCTGTTGATGTATATTTTTTAGGTAAACTCTATTTTCATCGGCTATAATAACACACACATTAAATAAGACAAGGATAAATTTGTTTGTGGTGAAAGTTGTAAAAGAAATAAAACAAAAGTGATTAGGCAGAAACTGGTTTTGTTTCACTCTGCGTGCGAATCATATATAGCCTAGTTTTTAAGATATCGTAAAGTTGAAATAAGATCACAAAATGAAGATGCATCAGAGTAATGGTGATTACTTTTTGCATCAAACTAAGTTGGTAAATATTCTCCTAATTATAAAAGTGCGCACCTAAAAGATAATGATTGATTACTTCAAATGTAATGCAACAAGAAGGCCAGTCGAATATGATAGGAATGGACCTGATTTTATTTTTTAAGACTAGAGGAAGCTGCGATGAAATTTCACATTGCTTTGTCTTTATCACATCTAATCATTTAATCTTGTAGACCATATCACGCAAGTCTCAACGCACCTTCTACGAAATTCCCTTGGAGAGGAAATATGGACCTCTTTTTTGGTTCCCTTGGAAATTCCGGGAAAATGACATCCATACCGTCTTATTATATAGTAATTTTACATCTTCATTTTTCTCAATATTAAAAAGTAATTTTACATTTTTGTTTGCTTCTTTTACCACAGTCAGCATATAAAGATAACAGGATTCTACCACGCCAGCTACGTTTTTGACATTTTTCTAATAAAAAGGTCAATTTTCAAAATACTTCTTCAGTTACAATATATATTTTTTGATATTTTGACTGATAATTTCACCCGTTTTTATTTATATTTCAACCCGAAGAGATCTATTAATTTCATAGCTCCTTATTTTTGTTTTGTCCCAAATAGTGATTATATGTGTATGCATAAAATATTATAAAAAATAATTTAATTTAATACTGAGTGACTCATGTCTAAAAACAAAATGTGAATAAATCTAAAAAATCCAACACGAACCGCAACAAACAAAACCTTCATAGATAATTATGTATATGTTTTTAAAAATAACTACTGTATATATATATATCATCATGTGGATTTATCATATTATATATAGAGGTGAGTTACAGACTAAGTAAACACCACACCATATAATATCGAAGATCCAACATGGCAACTCAGCAAGATAAACTTTCCTCCAAATCTTTCAAATGGTTTTCCACCAAAGCCCTAAAACTAAACCTAAGTTTCCATAACCGACGAGGGTCCAATTCTTCTTCAAGCTTAAACTCTCCAAGAAGCAACACTGATGATGACAACAACACAAAAAGTCGCCACTCCCATGACGAGCTCCGTCGAGTCTTCAGCCACTTCGACGTTAACAGCGACGGTAAGATCTCAGCCTTTGAGCTCAGAGACTACTTCGGATCGGTAGGTGAGTATATATCTCACGAGGCAGCTCAAGAGGCCATAAACGAAGTAGATACCGACGCTGACGGGTCTTTATGTTTTGAGGATTTCGTTGGGTTGATGACAAGAGGAGATCTTGACGGTAACGGTGACGGTGGTGAAGAGTTGAAGACGGCGTTTGAGATGTTTGAGGTGGAGAAAGGGTCAGGATGCATAACACCAAAGGGTTTGCAAAATATGCTTACGAAGTTAGGGGAAGCAAGAACGTATGGAGAGTGTGAAGCAATGATAAATTATTACGATATTGATGGTAATGGAGTTCTTGATTATCATGAGTTTCGGCAAATGATGACCGTTTAATTTAATTAATTTATGTTTATTTCATATCATCATGTTATTTGCTCGAAATGTTTATGAAGTGTTTTAGTTTTAAAAAATAATGTTTATGAAGTGTGTGTAGGTTTTATATTGAGCTTAATTACTTGTGTGGACTATTAATAAATTATATGAATTATAGATTTGTGTTTGAGATATGTTCACGGCTAAGAAAAAAAAAATCTCTTTTGATAGATATGTTACATGTATTGACTGTAATGGTAGGGTAGAAATTGGTATGAGACCATGATTAAGAACCGATCAATTCTTAAATTACGCTAAGAACCCCACCCTAAGAACACCGGATTAATCATGCTCTGAGTATTTACCAAATCTAATACTATAAACGAACTTTTACTGCTTCACTAGAAAAAAAAAAAAGAACTTCTCCATAGATAAACCAATGAAAGTTGAAGAAGAATTTACTCTGACTTGGTCTCTGCTGGATATTTGTCAGTTATCACCTACATATACTAGCTGACAAATAGGTACAGTACTCGGATCCTATTTTCAAATAATAAATACATTTAAATTATAAAAAAAATAATGTTGGGATAACAACTGATTTTGGGCTCCGGACAATAAAAAACATGTGCCTATAAACTAATAAACATGTAATCGTTCGTCACTGAAACTTGTTTCGTTGTAGGCAACGACTACAAAGCGAATATGCCGTAGTAGTTACAACTTATTATTACAGGGCGCTAATGAACAAAGCGAACATAACAGTCATTATATAATCGACTTCAGCAAATGCCAAATGCTCGGGTACGATATTCACTCGTAGGATCAATGTTGAAAAACAAAAATAGAACTTGGCACAGATTATTCAAGTGCAATTACGATATGCCACTTTTGATCTCACCATCAGTAACGACAGTGGCGGATGTAGACAATGTTTTTGTTGGGGGCAAATTATAGATAAACATAGAAATTAAGGGTAAACTTTTTTCCTTAAAGGTATAACATAATTTTTTGTAAGGGAAGATCATCAAAATATGAGTAATATTTTCCATAAGAATTTAAAAAATTTATAGGTGCAAGGCGACTACAACATTAGAAGCAGAAACGAAAGCTTTACTAATAGCAAGCAACACAGAATGTCGTCGTCATGGGCTTTTCCAATGTCTTATTTGAAGGAGACTGCAAAGCCCTTGTGGATAAATTACTCGGACAGGAGCACAATGATAGAATAGGAAATCATTTATTCTTTTATGTAATTTAGAAATCTAATCAACAGCCCCTAACGGCTACTCTCCTCGTTCATGATCATGTGTATATAATCTATGCCAATATATTAAACACCAGATTACCGATTAGGATTTAACCTATCGAACACACAAATGTCTGTCAAGAACTGGTGGAAGAAGAAGTTTGATAACAAAACTTTTTGAAACATCTTTATTTCTAAGTGTTCTAAAAGTTGTTCGACCCCTTAAGCGCCAGGGTTTCTAGTAAAGTAGTTATTACCTTATAAATTATTTAGATAATTATAATACAATAATAAATAGCTATAATATAATATAATACAAAAACTTATGAAAATAATATAATATAAATATTATGATTTATAAATCATGATATTTAATATATTATATTAAAAAATTGGTATAATTAATAAACACATAAACCGATTAACTAATAATTTAGATATCTGACTAATCATTGTAAACTATGTGTTAGAAGCACCAACCAATTAGTACCTAACATTGAACACTGGTATGGAAGTGTATGGTGAAAATATTTAGAAGATTTGATTTGATTATCAATATTATTAAATTATATTTATTTTAAAAATTAATCAAAATGTGAATTAAATATATCTTAAAGTAAATGTTATTCTATTATTTTTAATTCAGTTGCTAGTATACATTCATGAAGTTAACTCAGTTTTTGTGATGTACAAACAAGCTGGAAAATTAATCAATTTAATGGATAATGATTTAGATCGAAATGAAATAATTTATGATGATTTAAACTGATGTCGGCCAATTAGAGTTTCTTACATCAAAATTTTAAGAGTGAGATTTATTTATGGCGATTTACCGTTTAGGTGTCTCCTAAACTTGCTTTAAAAAATTCGATCCAATTAAGACTATTTTCAGATCACTAAAAGATCAAATTTTTTGTTAATAAATGATATAAATGTATATTATAAAGTTTATACATATCGAGATTGAAATTTTGATTTATGTTCTTAAATATGATATCTAAGGAGGGCTTATTGTATTAGGGATTTGATTTCTTTTTAGTTTTTCTCCAAATCCTATCTTATTGTATATGGTATTTATAAAAGTTCTAACAAATCTATGCTTATTGGATACAACATTTGTAAAACTCTTATCAAAACTCTCCTTATTGGAAAATATGGATTTCATCAATAATTTATATCTAAGATTATTGTGGGTTATTAAAAAAAAGATTTACACTTTAAATTCAATAGAAAAGAATACCACCTCAAGAGATGGAATTTAAAACATTAAATAACAATGATTATATTTCATCTCTCGTACCTCAGTCACAACAACGAAGCTTATTTCACAACCATATGTGTTCGCTCTTATCATCTGCTTTCTTCACACTTCCCCTGTAGTTCCTTTGAAAGATCGAGCCATCACAGTGCTCCATGTCAGAAGCCGAGTTCTCATGGCCATCACTGTCATCACCTCTGATCTCCTCTTTGAACTCTCTGTTGAGTCCCTCAACAAGTTTGATTGCTCCTTTTTCCAAAAAGAAAAAAACAAAATTGATTGCATGAGAATATTGGAGAGGAAGAGGAGAGGCAAACAGTGATGGCGGCAATACCAAACAACCAGAGACTTGAGCAATGAGGTTAATATAATGTTCAGTAGTCGTTGTGTATTGTAGAGATAAAACTAGCTTCTTGTCTCATTTGGATTCTCCTAATGAAATTTCGAAAAACATATAACTTCTGTTATGGAAGAGTTTGGGGCAAAGAAGAATGATAATCAAAATTAAAGAAGTTAACTCTGGTATTGATAATGCTTTCTCACGTAACTTTAGGCTAATTGTATATGTTGACCTCCATAAAATTTATTCTTTGTTGATGAGAAATAACTAGTAGTTCACGTTTTAGTTGAAGTAATTAAAAGATCAAATGATAATTAAGCCCTACGATCTGGATGGTGTGTTGAAATATTAAAAAAGGAATTTCACCAAATTGGTTTTTGGTTTTGTTTCTACCAAAGTCCCATCAAATTCTCCATCGAAATCTTTAAAACCCACCAAATCTAAAAACCTGGAAATTTTATCAAATCCCTAATACAATAAAGGGCAATTCTCTTAGATAGCCTTTTTTAAGTTTTTGTCACAAAAATAGCCCTAAAAAATATTATGACCAAAATAGACTTTTTTTTTTTTGAAATTTTGATTTTTTTTTATTTTTTTTTTAAATTTGAAACCCTAACCCCAAACCCACCCCTTTACTCTAAACCCTAAAGTCCAAATTAGTTAACCCTAGGGGTATAAATGCATATAAATGCATTTTTTAGCTTCAAAAAAAAACATTTTGGTCATTTTCTTCTTTAAAAACTATTTTTGTGATAAACAACCTAAAAGGGGCTATCTAAGGGAATTTCTCTACAATAAACCCCCCTAACTAAATAAAAGGAATAACTTAACTTAAAAATAAATAGCAAAATTGAACTGAAAACACATTGTATAAACTATTCTTGATTATTGTCAATCATTATTTCGTTTCTTGTTTTCATAATATTAATACAACTCAAAATCTAAAAAAACTAGCATACTTTTTATCCAGTATATATTTACAGAATTTAAAAGAAAGATATACAATTTTAATTTACATTCTAAAACAATATCAGTTCATACAGTAATGCCAGATCATGTGTTAATGTGAATTTTGCTAAGTTTTCCGGATTTTACCGGGCTCATTAGTGGGCTTTTGTGGTATCTATAATGACAAATAATGGACTTTTGAATGGTACTTTTAACATGATTGTCAGCAACAATATTAACAAATTGAGGACAAAAACGTAAATATGTGAAAGGACTATTACGCGGTGTTGACCAAGAAAAGCCAGAGAGGATTGAGTTTAATCAAGTTGCAATTGCAATTTATGTGCTCAAAATCACTCCATTCTCGTGATTTTTTTTTACAACAACCATGAAATGCTGCATACAAACCACACTATAAAAGGATCAAATACGAAATTGGTTATTAACTGATTTTACGATCGGTTAGCGAATAATACCTTTTTTTTTAATAGATAAAACACATAAATTTGGGTATGTAAAAATTTGTATTTTAATTATTTTGAATATTTTCTGTAATCAATCGTGGACTCTTGATATTTATGGAAATATTACCTGAAAAAATATTTTTACACCAACAAAAAAAACTCGATATACATGTTTCAAGATTAAAAATAAGTTTAACTCTCTAATTACAATTTACAGAGACTAAATTACCCTTACTCAGCTATCGAACTCAACTCCACCATAAACTTCTTCCTCCCTTTACCACCACAGCCATTTCTTTTCACTCTCTTAACTCTACACTCACCACCAGAGATGTAACATCCCAAAACCAGGCCCATTTTTTTTTAATGAAAAATGAAGCCTTGCCTACGGCCCGTTAGGGAAAAACCTAGGTTTCCTCCTCTTTTCCTATAAATAAAGCAGCCTCCTCTCTCTTTTCTCCCATTCTGAAATTGAAGCGAAGCTCTGCAGAGAAGTCCCGGGAGATCAGAAACCCTAGCCGTCGAGCTCTT
>MU106991.1:54967-74424 GCA_012274485.2 Sinapis alba | reverse complement strand
CCGGTCCAGCTGCCTTAGAACCCTTCCGACCTTCGTTCCTTTTGCCTCCCTCGATCCTGGTTAAGTCTCAGCCTACCGAGGCCCTTAACCATCCGTTCCAGCCATGATACGCTTGTCCTTAGGTCTTATGACCCGACTGGTACGTCTCCTCGTACCATGGCTGTGCCCAAGGCCTTAGCCAGATTCAGGGACATGACAGTTAAGGCTGATCATATCAGTCTTTCAGTACGTATGGGTCGATATTTCATGGCCCGATGGACAACTCTGGACAGTCCTTGGTCCTTCTAGGCAGTACGGATGGCTGATGGTATCAGCTTATCAGTACGTATGGGTCAATTTTCATTTACTGATGGGACCAGTCCGGACTGTCCATGGTCCATTGAGTTAAATACTTCCATTAAGTACGGATAAGGCTGATCATATCAGCCTATTAGTACATATGGGTCTCTTTTTCATGGTCTGATGGACCAGTCTGAACAGTCCTTGGTCCTTCGAGGTAGTATGGATGGCTGATCGTATCAGGCTATCAGTACGTATGGGTCATGTTTCATGTACTAATGGGACCAGTCCGGACAGTCCATGATCCATTGAGGTAAATCCTTACTTTCAGTACGGGTAAGGCTGATCATAGCAGCCTATCATTACGTATGGGTCAATTTTTCATGGCCTGATGGACCAGTCTGGAAAGTCCTTGGTCCATCCAGGCAGTACGGATGGCTGATTGTATCAGCCTGTCAGTACGTATGGGTCATTTTTCCTGTACAGGTGGGACCAGTCTGGACAGTCCATGGTCTGTTTAGTTAAGTCCTTCCGTTCAGTACGGAGAAGTCTGATCATATCAGCCTATCAGTACATGTGGGTCGATTATTCACGGCCTGGTGGACCAGTCTGGATAGTCCTTGGTCCATCCAGGCAGTACGGATGGCTGATCGTATCAGCCTATCAGTAAGTATGGATCATTTTGCTTGTACTAATAGGACCAGTACTGACAATCCATTTTCCGTTGAGTTAAATCCTTCCATTCAGTACGGTTAACACTTATCATATCAGCCTATCAGTACGTATGGGTCGATTTTTCATGGTCTGATGGACCAGTCTGGACAGACCTTGGTCCTTCCAGGCAGTATGGATGGCTGATCGTATCAGCCTATCAGTACGTATGGATCATTTTGCTTGTACTAATAGGACCACTCCGGACAATCCATTATCCGTTGAGTTAAATCCTTCCATTCAATACGGTTAACACTTATCATATCAGCCTATCAGTACGTATGGGTCGATTTTTCATGGCCTGATGGACCACTCTGGACAGTCCTTGGTCCATCCAGGCAGAACCGATGGCTGATCGTATCAGCCTATCAGTACGCATGGGCCATTTTTCATGTACAGATGGGATTAGTCCGGACAGTCCATGGTCCGTTGAGTTAAATCCTCCAATTCAGTACAGATAAGGCTGATCATATCAGCCTATCAGTACATATGGGTAGATTTTTCATGGTGTGATGGACAAGTCTTGACAGTCCTTGGTCCTTCCAGACAGTATAGATTGCTGATCTTATCAGCCTATCAATATGTATGGATCATTTTTCATGTACTAATGGGACCAGTCCAGACAATCCATGGTCCGTTGAGTTAAATCCTTCCATTCAGTACGGTTAACGGTGATCATATCAGCCTATCGGTACGTATGGGTCAATTTTTCATGGCCTGATGGACCAGTCTGGACAGTCCTTGGTCCATCCAGGCAGTACGGGTGGATGATCGTATCAGCCCATCAGTACATATGGGTCATTTTTCATGTACTGATGGGACCAGTCTGAACAGTCATGGGTCCGTTGAGTTAAATACTTCTATGCAGTCCCAATAAGGCTGATCATATCAGCCTATCAGTACGTATGGGTCAATTTTTCATGGTCTGATGGACCAGTCTGGACAGTCCTTGGTCTGTCCAGGCAGTATGGATGGCAAATCGTATCAGCCTACCATTACGTATGAATCATTTTTCTTGTACTAATGGGACCAGTCCGGACATTCCATGTCCGTCGAGTTAAATCATTCCATTCAGTACGGTTAATGCTGATCATATCAGCCTATCAGTACGTATGGGTCGATTTTTCATGGCCTGATGGACAAGTTTGGACAGTCCTTGGTCCATCCAGGCAGTACGGATGGCTGATCGTATCAGCCTATCAGTACATATGGGTAATTTTTCATGTACTGATGGGACCAGTCTGGACAGTCCATGGTCTGTTGAATTAAATCCTTATATTCAGTACGGTTAACACTTATCTTATCAGCCTATCAGTACGTATGGGTCGATTTTTCATGGGCTGATGGACCACTTTGGACAGTCCTTGGTCCATCCTGGCAGAACCGATGGCTGATCGTATCAGCCTATCAGTACGCATGGGTCATTTTTCATGGCCTGATGGACCACTTTGGACAGTCCTTGGTCCATCCTGGCAGAACCGATGGCTGATCGTATAAGCCTATCAGTACGCATGGGTCATTTTTCATGTACAGATGGGATTTGTCCGGACAGTTCATGGTCCGTTGAGTTAAATCCTCCAATTCAGTACAGATAAGGCTGATCATATCAGCCAATCAGTACGTATGCGTAGATTTTTCATGGTCTGTTGGACCAGTCTTGACAGTCCTTGGTCCTTCCAGACAGTATAGATTGCTGATCTTATCAGCCTATCAATATGTATGGATCATTTTTCATGTACTAATGGGACCAGTCCAGACAATCCATGGTCCATTGAGTTAAATCGTTCCATTCAGTACGGTTAACGATGATCATATCAGCCTATCGGTACTTATGGGTCGATTTTTCATGGCCTGATGGACCAGTCTGGACAGTCCTTGGTCCATCCAGGCAGTACGGGTGGATGATAGTATCAGCCTATCAGTATGTATGGGTCATTTTCATGTACAGGTGGGACCAGTCTGGACAGTCCATGGTCCGTTGAGTTAAGTCCTTCTGTTCAGTACGGATAAGGCTGATCATATCAGGCTATCAGTACGTGTGGGACGATTTTTCATGGCCTGATGGTTCAGTGTTGACAGTCCTTGGTCCATCCAGACAGTACGGATGGCGATCGTATCAGCCTATCAGTACGTATGGGTCATTTTTCATGTACTGATGGGACCAGTCTGAACACTCCTTGGTCTGTTGAGTTAAATACTTCTATTCAGTCCCGATAAGGCTGATCATATCAGCCTATCAGTACGTATGGGTCAATTTTTCATGGTCTGAAGGACCAGTCTGGATAGTCATTGGTCTGTCCAGGCAGTATGGATGGCAAATCGTATCAGCATATCATTACAGATGAATCATTTTTCTTGTACTAATGGGACCATTGAGTTAAATCCTTCCATTCAATACGGTTAACACTTATCATATCAGCCTATCAGTACGTATGGGTCGATTTTTCATGGCCTGATGGACCACTCTGGACAGTCCTTGGTCCATCCAGGCAGAACCGATGGCTGATCGTATCAGCCTATCAGTACGCATGGGCCATTTTTCATGTACAGATGGGATTAGTCCGGACAGTCNATCCTTCCATTCAATACGGTTAACACTTATCATATCAGCCTATCAGTACGTATGGGTCGATTTTTCATGGCCTGATGGACCACTCTGGACAGTCCTTGGTCCATCCAGGCAGAACCGATGGCTGATCGTATCAGCCTATCAGTACGCATGGGCCATTTTTCATGTACAGATGGGATTAGTCCGGACAGTCCATGGTCCGTCGAGTTAAATCCTTCCATTCAGTACGGTTAATGCTGATCATATCAGCCTATCAGTACGTATGGGTCGATTTTTCATGGCCTAATGGACAAGTTTGGACAGTCCTTGGTCCATCCCGGCAGTATGGATGGCTGATCGTATCAGCTTATCATTACATATGGGTAATTTTTCATGTACTGATGGGACCAGTCCGGACAGTCCATGGTCTGTTGAATTAAATCCTTATATTCAGTACGGTTAACACTTATCATATCAGCCTATCAGTACGTATGGGTCAATTTTTCATGGCCTGATGGACCACTTTGGACAGTCCTTGGTCCATCTAGGCAGTCCCGATGGCTGATCGTATCAGCCTATCTGTACGTATGGGTCATTTTTCATGTACAGATGGGATTAGTCCAGACAGTCCATGGTCCATTGAGCTAAATCCTTCAATTCAGTACAGATAAGGCTGATCATATCAGCCTATTAGTCCGTATGGGTAGATTTCTCATGCCCTGATGGACCTGTTTGGACAGTCCTTGATCCATCCAGGCAGTACGGATGGCTAATCGTATCAGCCTATCAGTACGTATGGGTCATTTTCATGTATTGATGGGACCAGTATGAACAGTCCTTGGTCCGTTAAGTTAAATACTTCCATTCAGTACGGATAAGGCTGATCGTATCAGCCTATCAGTACGTGTGGGTCGATTTTTCATGGCCTGATGGACCATTCTGCATAGTCCTTGGTCCATCCAGGCAGTACGGATGGCTGATCTTATCAGCCTATCAGTACGTATGGGTCATTTTTCATTTACTGATGGGAACAGTCTGAACAGTCCATGGTCCGTTGAGTTAAATATTTCCATTCATTATGGATAAGCCTGATCTTATCAGCCTATCAAGACGTATGGGTCGATTTTTCATGGTCTGGTGGACCAGTCTTGACAGTCCTTGGTCCTTCCGGTCAGTATGGATGGCTGATCGTATCAGCCTTTCAGTACCATAGACTGTCCGGACTAGTCTGGATCATTTTTCATGTACTGATATTTATGGGTCGGTTTTCATGTACTGATGGGACTAGTCTGGACAGTCCATGGTCTGTTGAGTTAAATCCTCCCATTCAGTACGGATAAGCCTGATCATATCAGGCTATCCGTACGTATGGGTCAATTTTTTATGGCCTGATGGACCAGTCTGGACAGTCCTTGGTCCATCCAGGCAGTACGGGTGGCTGATCGTATCAGCCTATCAGTATGTATGGGTCCTTTTTCATGTACATGTGGGACCAGTCTGGACAGTCCATGGTCCGTTGAGTTAAGTCCTTCCGTTCAGTACGGATAAGGCAGATCATATCAGTCATCAGTACGTGTGGGACGATTTTTCATGGCCTTATGGTCCAGTCTTGACAGTCCTTGGTCCATCAAGGCAGTACGGATGACTGATCGTATCAGCCTATCAGTACATATGGGTAATTTTTCATGTACTGATGGGACCAGTGTGAACAATCCTTGGTCCGTTGAGTTAAATACTTCTATTCAGTCCCGATAAGGCTGATCATGTCAGCCTATCAGTACGTATGGGTCAATTTTTCATGGTCTGATGGACCATTCTGGACAGTCCTTGGTCTGTCCAGGCAGTATGGATGGCTAATCGTATCAGCCTATCAGTATGTATGAATCATGTTTCTTGTACTAATGGGACCAGTCCGGACAATCCATGGTATTTTTCATGAACAGGTGGGACCAGTCTGGACAGTCCATGGTCCGTTGAGTTAAGTCCTTCCGTTCAGTATGAATAAGGCTGATCATATCAGCCTATTAGTACGTGTGGGTCGATTTTCACGGCCTGATGGACCAGTCTGGACAGTCCTTGGTCCATCCAGGCAGTAGCTGCATTTATGAAGTTGTGTTAGAGTTTGTGGTCATGCCATTCGGACTGACCAATGCACTAGCTGCATTTATGAAGATGATGAATGGTATTTTCCTGGAGTACTTGGATGAGTTTGTGATTATATTTATTGATGATATACTTGTGTACTCCAAGACAAAGGAAGACCATGAGAGGCATCTCTGGGCAGTGTTGGGACGCTTGAGGGAACAAAAGCACTTTGCTAAGTTAAGCAAGTGTAGTTTCTGGCAGAAGAGCATTGGTTTCCTTCGACACATAGTGTCTGCTGATGGAGTGTCCGTTGATCAAGAAAACATCAAGTGTATATGGGAATGGCCTTATCCAAAGAGTTCTACTGAGATAAGAAGCTTCTTGGGATTGGCTGGCTATTACCGGAAATTTGTCAAGGGGTTCTTGAGCATAGCCCAGCCTATGAGTAAGTTCACAGGCAAGGACGTTAAGTTCGCATGGTCTGAGGAGTGTGAAAGGAGTTTCTCAGCACTAAAGGACATGTTGACTAGTGCACCTGTAACACCCCCGAACCGTCCTAGACATATGGTCGATCCACCGGCCAACAATCAAACAAGAACATGATCGATAGACCAACCAACACCATGGGTTAGAGATAAAAGAGCCAACCAGACAGCCAACAATCAAACAAGAACATGACTGACCGTCCAACCCAACACCATTGTCCAGAAGCGCTACGTGACGGGCTAGGGACAATCCGATCAGAGTCGCAGAACTTACTCCGCAACATAGACCAGTTCATCCACTAACTCGTCTAGCTAAATCAAGGCCTAAGGCTTTGCAACCCGTACCAAGAGTTAACGGTTCTGTTAGATCGAGGCCTAAGGCTTTTCAACCCGTACCAAGATCTAACGTTGTGTTAGACCGGACTAGTCAAATATCAGAGTACTCATGATGCGCATGAAAAACAATTCCTTTATTAATTCAAGAAATATCCATACATTTATTTATTCAAGAACGGTCCCGCTCTAATGCCAAATTGAGTCAACTAAACACAATCACGATACCGTTTACAAAAGGCATGAAAATCTACACCGGTGGTCCTAACGTCCAGCTCCAAGCTACTCCGATCATCCATAACTAAAACTACCTGCAAAAAGGACAATGGAGTTGGATGAGTAACATAATGTTACTCAGTTATTTGTCGGCCTCTACCCGCTACCTAGTTACTAACCCAGACAACCCAAAATAACAATCAATCTAACCCTAGCATGCAAACTAAGCTAAGGCTAAACAATCAATCACAACTCATTATCTAAACAAACCATTACTAAGTTAGATCCGGCCTCCTACCGTTATCTAACTTCAAGTAACGGGACCCTGCATGAAAACAAGTCAACAACCAATCGACAATAATCATTCACACACACAATCACAATCACAATAACCAGGAAATGATAAATAATAACTATGACTCAAGACTAACACGTAACACCGTATATCGGTGTTACTACTTACTCTAGGGTTCATAACCCTTCACGACACTCTAACACAACACAACACTCTAACCTGGGCCCTGGTGAATTCGTGTTCCTCCTCACTATCGGCAATATTCTATCTCCCTACCACAAAGGCAAGGAAAAGGAACTTTCAACCGACTGCGGCCCCCAGTCCATCGGGTCACCACGTGATAGCCCACAGTCCTTCGGGTCACTGCCACATTACACCGCCTTGTAATACTCAGCCATAAGCCATGACCTCGTCCCTCTGATTCTTCTCGATCCAGCGAAAAAGGGGTCCATGAACCCGCAGGGTACGAGGCTGAGGAAACACTAATCACCCCTAAACAAACCTAGTGTGGGCGGGTTACGCACATACTGTCGGCAACACACACGACACACTATCCTAACAACATTTAAGAATCTACAACACTAACCACTAGTACGAGTAGTCCGGCCTATATGGCTTAGAACCACTAATACTACCATCTAAGATACTATACAAAACACTCCCTTACCAAGAGCTGACTAACCTCAATCAACAAGATTAATTAAACAAGCAAGCATTTTAATTAATCTAACAAGCAATCTACTCAATCAAACCGTTACCCAGATAGTCCAGCCTCCTGCTAAGAAACTATCTTTAAAGATAACGGGACCCTACACTCAACCATATCAACAAGCAAGAAGAGAAAACATGATGCAACCTAGTCCTAGTCAGGTTATTAACTCAGTCTTAATTCCTTTTCATCTCAGCTTAGCCCATGCTAAGCTAAGTCCGGTTTAATAAAATAACCCTAAGTACTCTATCATGCAATAACGTGAGAATTATACTCTATATGAAGACTCAAACTATCCTAAGTTCCAAGTGCAACTCAATCAAGTAATAAAAACTATCCTAAGTTCCAAATGGAACTCAAACAAACCAACTCACAATGTTTTATGCCGATAAGCAGCTGGTTGATCGAAGAGGACTTGGCAAAAACCCAATGTAAGACTTGAGTGGACTGTACTAGACTGATCTTGACTTGGAAAGAAACTCCCCTTAAACTGGTATGGGCAGAACTCAACTCGAGCAGAACTTTCTCTAGCTTCTGGACGATTCTCAGACTTCTCGGAAGAACTTCAGAACTTTGACTGATCTGACCCATAGAATTGAACTAACGTTGGACAGAACCTCCACTTGATCATCAAATAATATGAGAGGATTGGTCGGATTGATTTGGTCAGAGATTCCGCAAAACGATCGCAGAAATTCTTCAATTGGACAGAACTCAACTTCTCGCTGAAACATCGGTCTTCAAAACTAGTCAACACTCTAAATCGACAACTTTCTTTCTATCTCTCTCTATAGCCACGTTTTTGGAGTGTCTTTGGTGTGTGATGGATGTATGAAAACTGAAGGGATGCATGGGTATATATAGGAATCGCTGGCCAGTAAGGAGAGGCCACATGATCCCCTGTGTGTCAGCCTGCATGCTTCCGGCCGCATGCGCGGCGACACAGGGCGCACACATGTCTTGCAGCATGGATCAGTAACATGCAGGATGACACCAATCACGTCCACATTCCTTGCTGCATTACTTAGTTGCATTCAAGGCGACACACCACTCTCTACATGTCAGCCCGCATGCATCGGTTGCATGCGCGGCGACACCTCGTGCTGTGACATGTCCATCCGCATGTTAAGCTTCCATGAACGGCGACATGTCATGCTTCGGTGGACACTAAGCCTGTTAGACAGTTGACATCACGTCCTCCACATGTCTCTCACCATGGATGGAGTGCATGCGTCGCGACACACCGCCCTCTGCGTCTCGATCAACATGCTTCAGTTGCAGATATTGCGACACTTCGTGCTTCTGTGTGCGAAACCGCATGTCTTGCTTCCATGTACGGCGACACCTCGAGATTATGTTTACACTCAGATGGTTAGACAGTTTCCACCACGTTCTTATCCCTTAGATCAATCCACCTCGAGCTTCTCAATTCATTTGACTTGTTTTGACCATTCCGGTGTATTTTCGACCCGCAATCTATCCCGAATATTTTTCTGCTCCCGTTCTGATGCGCGGAATATTTTTAATAAATTCAAAACTGAAGTCTGACCTTGACAGGAAATATTTACCGAGCACCGGCTACCCCGAGAAATTCCATAATACCAAAATTTGGGTTTTTGCCCAAATTCAGGTTTTCTCGTCGTGCTTCCATCCCATCGTGCTTGCTTCTCGTCCTGCTTCATTCCCATCCTGCTTCTGACTTAATATGTCTCCAAAAATATATTTTGTTGATACCAACTAATTCCCAAAAGGTTGGCTCTAAATTCTGAGTTTGTCGATCTCGACCATTTTACCCCTTCGGGAGGGTTATTACATTCTTCCCCCCTTAATAGAATTTTTCTTTGAATTCTTAGGTGGCCAATTGCTCCGCTTCCTGACATGTTCCTCCCTGATGAGTTTTGATGACAATCTCTTCTTATATTCGTGTAGCAATATGTTTCTTCGTCGGTTTGTCTTTGATGTCTTTTTTCGATTTCCTCATTCATAGTTTTGATTCTGATCTCCCTCTACCTTGATGCATTGAACATCATTCTCTCTAGTCTTCAATCCTCTCATTTATGTACTTCTTGACTTCCCATGCTTCACTCATCTTTAACTCATCTCCATATCGCTTTACTCTGTCCCCCAATGTTCCTTGAGTGTCCTCCTCAAGGTCTCCACCACCGTCTTCATATCTCTTCACTTGAATGATCACTGAGTTGCCTTCTTTCTTTTACTCTGCCATGACACTCACTTTCCACGGTACTGATGAAGTCTTTTCCCAACAAAGTCTTGTTCCTCGCCATTTGTCCAGTCCATACCACTGTCCAGTCCCTCTGATCACGTCTTTTCTCTTTCTCTTCGGGTTTGGGTTTTTGGCCTTGAACTCCCTTCACTTTAAGGTTTCCATCCTTAAAGTTCCGATCAACGAACATACTTACAAGCTGCAACTAAATAAAACACTTAACACGCAAGTTAGTCAACAACTAACCCAACAACCTAATTTCAAAAACTATCTAGAAACCTAACGATTTTACCCAAACAACCTAGCAATTCTAGATTCCACTATCTAATCCTAGTTCCTAAACAAATAAATCCTACCGCTGTACGTGACCGGTTCCCTAATGCCTTTTGTGACTCTTTTTGACTCGATAAAAAAAATAAAGACCGATTAAATCATGAGTTCCTGAAGCATGGACGAAACCATGCTCTGATACCACCTCTGTAACACCCTCAAACCGTCCTAGACATATGGTCGATCCACCGGACAAAAATCAAACAAACACATGAACGATAGACCAACCAACACCCAGGGTTAGAGATGAAAGAGCCAACAGGCCAGCCAACAATCAAACAAGAACATTACTGACCGTCCAACCCAACACCATGGTCCGGAAACTCTACGTGACGGGATAGGGACAATCCGATCAGTGTCACATAACTTACTCCGCAACATTGACCAGTTCATCCACTAACTCGTCCCGCTAAATCAAGGCCTAAGGCTTTGCAACCTGTACCAAGAGTTAACGGTTCTGTTAGATCGAGGCCTAAGGCTTTTAAATCCGAACAAAGATCTAACGTTGTGTTAGACCGGACTAGTCAAATATCAGAGTACTCATGATGCGCATGAAAAAAAATTCCTTTATTAATTCAAGAAATATCCATACATTTATTTATTCAAAGACCGGTCCCGGCCTAATGCCAAATGGAGTCAACTAAACACAATCACGATACCGTTTACAAAAGGCATGAAAATCTACTTCGGTGGTCCTAACATCCAACTCCAAGCTATTCCGATCATCCATAACTAAAACTACCTGCAAAGAGGACAACGGAGTTGGATAAGTAACCTAATGTTACTCAGTGAGCTGGCGTCCTCTACCCGCAACCTAGTTACTAACCCAGACAACCCAAAATAACAATCAATATAACCCTAGCGTGCAAACTAAGCTAAGGCTAAACAATCAATCACAACTCATTATCTAAACAAACTGTTACTAAGTTAGATCCGGCGTCCTACCGTTATCTAACTTCAAGTAATGGGACCCTGGATGAAAACAAGTCAGCAACCAATCGACAATAATCATTCACACACACAATCACAATCACAATAACAAAGAAAAGATAAATAATAACTATGAACCCTTCACGACGCTCTAACACAACACAACACTCTAATCTGGGCCCTGGTGAATTCGTGTTCCTCCTCACTATCGGCAATATCCTATCTCCCAACCACAAAGGCAAGGAAAAGGAACTTTCAACCGACTGCGGCCCCCAGTCCATCGGGTCACCACGTGATAGCCCACAGTCCTTCGGGTCACTGCCACATTACACCGCCTTGTAATACTCAGCCATAAGCCATGACCTCTTCCCTCTGATTCTTCCCGATCCAGCGAAAAAGGGGTCCATGAACCCGCCAGGTACGAGGCTGAGGAAACACTAATCACCCCTAAACAAGCCTAGTATGGGCGGGTTACGCACATACTGTCGGCAACACACACGACACACTATCCTAACAACATTTAAGAATCTACAACACTAACCACTAGTACGAGTAGTCCGGCCTATATGGCTTAGCACCACTAATACTACCATCTAAGATACTAAAGAAAACACTCCCTTACCAAGAGCTGACTAACCTCAATCAACAAGATTAATTAAACAAGCAAGCATTTAATTAATCTAACAAGCAATCTACTCAATCAAACCGTTACCCAGATAGTTCAGCCTCCTGCTAAGAAACTTCAGTCCTTGGTTCATTAAGGCAGTACGGATGGCTGATCGTATCAGCCTATTAGTACGTATTGGTCATTTTTCGAGTACTGATGGGGCCAGTCTGGACAGTCCATGGTCTGTTGAGTTAAATCCTTCCATTCAGTACAGATAAGGCTGATCATATCAGCATATCAGTATGTATGGGGCGATTTTTCATGGCCTGATGGTCCACTCTGGACAGTCCTTGGTCCTTCTAGGCAGTACATATGGCTGATCGTATCAGCCTATCAGTACGTATGGGTTATTTTTTGTGTACTGATGGTACCAGTCCGGGCAGTCCATGGTATGTTGAATTAAATCTTTCCATTAAGTACGGTTAACACTGATCATATCACCCTATCAGTACATATGGGTCAATTTTTCATGGCCTGACGGACCATTCTAGACAGTCATTGGTCCATCCAGGCAGTACGGATAGCTGATTGTATCAGCTTATTAGTATGTATTGGTCATTTTTCATGTACTGATAGGACCAGTCTAGACAGTCCATGGTCTGTTGAGTTAAATCCTTCCATTCAGTACAGATAAGGCTGATCATATCAGCCTATCAGTACGTATGGGTTGATTTTTTATGTCCTGGTGGACCAGTCTGGACAGTCCTTGGTCCTTCCAGGCAGTACGGATGGCTGATCGTATCAGCCTATCAGTACGTATGGGTCATTTTTGGTGTACTGATGGGACCAGTCCGGACTGTCCATGGTCCATTTAGTTAAATCCTTCCATTCAGTACAAATAAGGCTGGTCATATCAACCTATCAGTACATATGGGTCGATATTTCATGGCCTGATAGACCAGTCTGGACAGTCTCTTTTCCTTCCAGGCAGTACGGATGGCTGATCGTATCATCCTATCATTACATATGGATTGATTTTTCATGGCCTGATGGACAACTCTGGACAGTCCTTGGTCCATCTAGGCAGTACGGGTGGCTGATCGTATCAGCCTATCAATATGTATGGGTCATTTTTCATGTACTGATGGGACTAGTTTAGACAGTCGATGGTCCGTTGAGTTAAATCCTTCCATTCAGTACAGATAAGGCTGATCATATCAGCCTATCAGTACGTATGGGTCGATTTTTCATGGCCTGATGGACCAGTCTGGACAGTCCTTGGTCCTTCCAGGCAGTACGGATGGCTAATCGTATCAGCCTATCAGTACGTAAGTGTCATTTTTCATGTACCAATGGGACCAAATCTGGATAGTCCATTGTCCGTTGAGTTAAATCCTTCCATGGTCCGTTGAGTTAAATCCTTCAATTTCCGTGCAAATGGACCAGTCTGGACAGTCCCTGGTCCTTCTAGGCAGTATGGATGGTTGATCGTATCAGCTTATCAATACGTATGGGTCATTTTTGGTGTACTAATGGGACCAGTCCGGACAGTCCATGGTATGTTGAATTAAATCCTTCCATTCACTATGGTTAACACTGATCATATCAGCCTATCAGTACGTATGGGTCGATATTTCATGGCCTGACGGACCACTCTGGACAGTCCTTGGTCCATCCAGGCAGTGCGGATGGCTGATCGTATCAGGCTATTTGTATTTATTGGTCATTTTTCATGTACTGATTGGACCAGTCTGGATAGTCCATGGTCTGTTGAGTTAAATCCTTCAATTCAGTACGGATAAGGCTGATCATATCAGACTTTCAGTACGTGTAGGTCGATTTTTCATGGCCTGATGGACCAGTCTGGACAGTCCTTCCAGGCAGTACGGATGGCTGATCGTATCAGCCTATCAGTACGTATGGGTCATTTTTGGTGTACTGATGGGACCAGTGCGGACTGTCCATGGTCCATTTAGTTAAATCATTCCATTCAGTACGGATAAGGCTGATCATATCAGCCTATCAGTACGTATGGGGCAACTTTTCATGGCCTTATGGACCTCTGTGGACGGTCCTTGGTCCATCCAGGCAGTACGGATGGCTGATCGTATCAGCCTATCAGTATGTATGGGTCATTTTTCATGTACTGATGGGACCTGTCTAGACAGTCCATGGTCCGTTGAGTTAAATCCTTCCATTTACTACGGATAAGGCTGATCATATCAGCCTTTTAGTACGTAGGGGTTTATTTTTTATGGCCTGATGGATCAGTCTGGACAGTCGTTGGTCCATTCAGGCAGTACGGAAGGTTGATCGTATCAGCTTATTAGTACGTACTGGTCTATTTACATGTACTGATGGGACCAGTCTGGACAGTCCATCGTCTGTTGAGTTAAATCCTTCCATTAAGTACGGATAAGGCTGATCATATCAGCCTATGAGTACGTATGGGTCAACTTTTCATGGCCTGATGGACCACTCTGGACAGTCGTTGGTCCATCCAGGCATTACGGATGGCTAATCGTATCAGCCTATCAGTACGTAAGTGTTATTTTTCATGTACTGATGAGACCAATCTGGATAGTCCATGGTCCGTTCAGTTAAATCCTTCCATTCAGTACGGATAAGGCTGATCATAGCAGCCTATTAGTACGTATAAGTCTATTTTTCATGGCCTGATGGACCAGTCTGGACAGTCCTTGGTCCTTCTAGGCAGTACAGATGGCTGATCGTATCAGCCAATCAGTATGTATGGGTCATTTTTGGTGTACTTATGGGACCAGTCCGGACAGTCCATGGTATGTTGAATTAAATCCTACCATTCAGTACGGTTAACACTGATCATATCAGCCTATCAGTACGTATGGGTCGATTTTTCATGGCCTGACGGACCACTCTGGACAGTCCTTGGTCCATCTAGGGCGTGCGGATGGCTGATGGTATCAGCCTATTTTTATGTATTTGTCATTTTTCATGTAGTGATGGGACCAGTCTAGACAGTCCATGGTCTATTGAGTTAAATTCTTCAATTCAGTACGGATAAGGCTAATCATATCAGCCTTTCAGTACGTGTGGGTCGATTTTGCATGGCATGATAGACCATTCTGGACAATCTTTGGTCCTTCCAGGCAGTACGGATGGCTGATCGTATCAGCCTATCGGTACGTATGGGTCATTTTTGGTGTACTGATGGGACCATTCCAAACAGTCCATGGTCCATTTAGTTAATCCCTTCCATTCAGTACGGTTAAGGCTGATCATATTAGCCTATCAGTACGTATGGGTAGATTTTTCATGGCCTGATGGACCACGCTGGACAGTCCTTGGTCCATCCAGGCAGTACGGATGGCTGATCTTATCAGCCTATCAGTATGTATGGGTCATTTTTCATGTACTTATGGGACCAGTCTAGACAATCCATGGTCCGTTGAGTTAAATCCTTTCATTTAGTACGGATAAGGCTGATCATATCAGCCTTTTAGTTCACATGGGTCGATTTTTTATGGCTTGATGGACCCGTATGGACAGTCCCTTGTCCTTCCAGGCAGTACGGATGGCTGATCGTATCAGCCTATCAGTACGTATGGGTAATTTTTCATGAACTGATGGGATTAGTCCGGCCAATCCATGGTCCATTGAGTTAAATCCTTCCATTCAGTACGGTTAAGGCTGATCATATCAGCCTATCAGTACGTATGGGTCGATTTTTCATGGTCTGATGGACCACTCTGGACACTCCTTGGTCCATCCAGGCAGTACGCATGGCTGACCGTATCAGCCTATCAGTATGTATGGGTCATTTTTCATGTACTGATGGGACTAGTCTAGACAGTCCATGGTCCGTTGAGTTAAATCCTTCCATTTAGTACATGTAAGGCTGATCATATCAGCCTTTTAGTACGTATGGGTAGATTTTTCATGGCCTGATGGACTAGTCTGGACAATCCTTGGCCCTTCTAGGCAGTACGGATGGCTGATCGTATCAGCCTATCAGTACGTATGGGTAATTTTCATGTACTGATGGGACCGGTCCGGACAGTCCATGGTCCGTTGAATTAAATCCTTCCATTCAGTACGGTTAACAATAATCATATCATCCTATCAGTACGTATGGGTCAACTTTTCATGGCCTGATGGACCACTCTTGACAGTCGTTAGTCCATACAGGCAGTACGGATGGCTAATCGTATCAGCCTATCAGTACGTAAGGATCATTTTTCATGTACTGATGGGACCAATCTGGATAGTCCATGATCCGTTCAGTTAAATCCTTCCATTAAGTACGGATAAGGCTGATGATATCAGCCTATAAGTACGTATAAGTCTATTTTTCATGGCCTGATGGACCAGTCTGGACTGTACTTGGTCCTTCTAGGCAGTACGGATGGCCGATCGTATCAGCCTATCAGTACGTATGGGTCATTTTTGGTGTACTTATGGGACCAGTCCGGACAGTCCATGGTATGTTGAATAAAATCCTTCCATTCAGTACGGTTAACACTGATCAAATCAGCCTATCAGTATGTATGGGTCAATTTTTCATGGCCTGACGGACCACTGTAGACAGTCCTATGTCCATCCAGGCAGTGCGGATGGCTGATCGTATCAGCCTATTTTTACGTATTGGTCATTTTTCATGTACTGATGGGACCAGTCTGGACAGTCCATGGTCTGTTGAGTTAAATCCTTCAATTCAGTAAGGATAAGGCTGATCATATCAGCCTTTCAGTACGTGTGGGTCGATTTTTCATGGCCTGATGGACCAGTCTGGACAGTCCTTGGTCCTTCCAGGCTGTACAGATGGCTGATCGTATCAGCCTATCAGTATGTATGGGTCATTTTTGGTGTACTGATGGGGCCAGTCTGGACTGTCCATGGTCTATTTAGTTAAATCCTTCCATTCAATACGAATAAGGCTGATCATATCAACTTATCAGTACGTATGGGTCGATATTTCATGTCCTGATGGACCAGTCTGGACAGTCCCGTGTCCTTCCAGGCAGTACGGCAGCCTATCAGTACGTATGGGTCATTTTTCATGAACTGATGGGATTAGTCCGGCCATTCCATGGTACGTTGAGTTAAATCCTTCCATTCAATACGGTTAAGGCTGATCATATCAGCCTATCAGTACGTATGGGTCAATTTTTCATGGCCTGATGGACCACTCTGGACAGTCCTTGGTCCATCCAGGCAATACGGATGGCTTATCGTTTCAGCATATCAGTATGTATGGGTCATTTTTCATGTACTGATGGGACCAGTCTAGACAGTCCATGGTCCGTTGAGTTAAATCCTTCAATTTAGTACGGATAAGGCTTATCATATAGCCTTTTAGTACGCATGGGTCGATTTTTCATGGCTTGATGGATCAGTTTGGACAGTCCTTGGTCCATTCAGGCAGTACGTATGGCTTATCGTATCAGCCTATTAGTATGTATTGGTCATTTTTAATGTACTGATGGGACCAGTCTGGACAGTCCATGGTCTGTTGAGTTAAATCCTTCCATTCAGTTCGGATAAGGCTGATCATATCAGCCTATCAGTACGTATGGGTAGATTTTTCATGGCCTGATGGACTAATCTGGACAATCCTTGGTCCTTCCAGGCAGTACGAATGACTGATCGTATCAGTCTATCAGGACATATGGGTAAGTTTCATGTACTGATGGGACCGATCCGGACAGTCCATGGTCCGTTGAAATAAATCCTTCCATTCAGTACGGTTTTCCATTCAGTACGGTTAACAATGATCATATCAGCCTATCAGTACATATGGGTCAACTTTTCATGGCCTGATGGACCACTCTAGACAGTCGTTGGGCCATCAAGGCAGTACGGATGGCTAATCGTATCAGCCTATCAGTACGTAAGGATCATTTTTCATGTACTGATGGGACCAATCTTAATAGTCCATGGTCCGTTAAGTTAAATCCTTCCATTCAGTACGGATAAGGCTGATCATATCACCCTATCAGGACGTATAAGTCTATTTTTCATGGCCTGATGGACCAGTCTGGACAGTCCTTGGTCCTTCTAGGCAGTACGGATGGCTGATCGTATCAGCCTATCAGTACGTATGGGTAATTTTTGGTGTACTTATGGGACCAGTCCGGACAGTCCATGGTATGTTGAATTAAATCCTTCCATTCAGTACGGTTAACACTGATCATATCAGCCTATCAGTATGTATGGGTCGAGTTTTCATGGCTTGACGGACCACTCTGGACAGTCCTTGGTCCATCTAGACCGTGCGGATGGCTGATCGTATCAGCCTATCAGTACGTATGGGTAATTTTTCATTAACTGATGGGACCGGTCCAAACAGTCCATGGTCCGTTGAATTAAATCCTTCCATTCAGTACGGTTAACAATAATCATATTTAGCCTATCAGTACGTATGGGTCAACTTTTCATGGCCTGATGGACCACTCTGGACAGTCGTTGGTCCATCCAGACAGTACGGATGGCTAATCGTATCAGCCTATTAGTACGTAAGTGTCATTTTTCATGTACTGATGAGACCAATCTGGATAGTCCATGGCCCGTTCAGTTAAATCCTTCCATTGAGTACGGATAAGTCTATTTTTCATGGCATGATGGACCAATCTGGACAGTCCTTGGTCCTTGTAGGCAGTACAGATGGCTGACCGTATCAGCCAACCAGTATGTATCAGTCATTTTTGGTCTACTTATGGGACCAGTCTGGACAGTCCATGGTATGTTGAGTTAAATCCATCCATTCAGTACGGTTAACACTGAACATATCAGCCTATCAATACGTATGGGTCGATTTTTGATGGCCTGATGGACCACTCTAGACAGTCCTTGGTCCATCCAGGCCGTGCGGATGGCTGATCGTATCAGCCTATTTTTATGTATTGGTCATTTTTCATGTACTAATGGGTTCAGTCTGGACAGTCCATGGTCTGTTGAGTTAAATCCTTCAATTCAGTACGGATAAGGCTGATCATATCAGCCTTACCGTACGTCTGGGTCGATTTTTCATGGTCTGATAGACCAGTCTGGACAGTCCTTTGTCTTTCCAGGCAGTACGGATGGCTGATTGTATCAGCCTATCAGTACTTATGGGTAATTTTTGGTGTACTGATGGGACTAGTCCGGACTATCCATGGTCAATTTAGTTAAATCCTTCCATTCAGTACGGATAAGGCTGATGATATCAACTTATCAGTACGTATGGGTCGATATTTCATGTCATGATGGACCAGTCAGGACAGTCCCTTGTCCTTCCAGGCAGTACGGATGGCTAATTGTATCAGCCTATAAGTACGTATGGGTCATTTTTCATGAACTGATGGGATTAGTCCGGCCAGCCCATGGTACGTTGAGTTAAATCCTTCCATTCAGTACGGTTAAAGCTGATCATATCAGCCTATCAGTACGTATAAGTCAACTTTTCATGGCTTGATGGACCACTCTGGACAGTCGTTGGTCCAGCCAGGCAGTACGGATGGCTAATTGTATCAGCCTATCAGTACGTAAGTGTCATTTTCATGTACTGATGGGACCATTCTGGATAGTCCATGGTCCGTTCAGTTAAATCCTTCCATTCAGTACGGATAAGGCTGATCATATCAGCCTATCAGTACGTATAAGTCTATTTTTCATGGCCTGATTGACCAGTCTAGACAGTCCTTGGTCCTTCTAGGCAGTACGGATGGCTGATCGTATCAGCCTATCA